>JAYMTF010002929.1:0-16618 GCA_036897485.1 Pelargonium nanum | reverse complement strand
TATCTATAAACGAATGATTTCAGGTATCGGTTTCGGGACCCTACACAGAATCACAGGCTACATCAATGCCATTTCTCGCCAAATCGGCGTACTTTCAAAATTTTCTTACGGAAGTAATAATAACTTGTTAGTATTGACTGAGGTGTCTCTATGCTTAAATCCTATGGCAGTACGGTTTGTTAATTGTAAACCCAATTACGGATCAGTATATCATTTCTGATATTAGTTTTGATTAGGCTAAAAATGTTGTTTACATTTTCTTACTTTTCTTTATGTTATACACAATTGCATACTTAGAAAAAAAAAAGTTTTTAGCAATATAATACCTCAAGACCTTTGTTTATAATAATTTGTTTCCGTCTCGTGCATTGCACGTGCATTGGTTATAAAAACATAGATATTATTATGTCATATGTCCATAATCCAATAATAATATAGTGAATATAGTAGCCAAAATGATTAACAAACTATTAAGGATGATTTTCATTTTTGAAGTTCAAGATGGAATTTCTTCAATTTATTTTTGGGGTAATTATTGATGAAAATAATTACCTCGTAGTTTGAAACAGTGTTACCGTCACTCCTTTTGAACGGAAAACAGCATTTTCGTAAGCATGTGTCGTGCACATGATTTGTAAAATTTAAAAATGACAAAATTGCCCTTATCTTCTTCTTCTTCTTCTTCATTGGGTCAAGAGCTTAGGGCTTTTCTTCCTCCTCCTCCAACAAGCAGCCATGTGAACCCATGAAACATTACTATCCACCAATTCAAATCCATTTGGGTTTTCATTTTCCTCATCTTCTTTTCCAAAATCCAAATGACCAAACATAAGTACACCAATCAAATACCTCCAATTATAATAAGTTTGATATCTGAATGTTCTATCTTTATTCAAAAACCAAATGCAGAATATATACAATATATCACAAGCCTTTTCTCCTACAAGATAGCTAACAATATGGAAATAATATATTACATTGATTACAAGATTGAGAAAATATATGCATTAATTATGCAATATTTGTTTCCTAATATCCCCCTCAAGTTGGAGCGTGAAGAACCAACTTGCGAACGAAATAATCAAATTGTTGTTTGCCTAATGCCTTTGTGAAAATGTCAGCGAGTTGTCAGAGGTGTGGACGTATGCAGTGACAAGATTACCTCCTCGGATTTCATCCCGGACGAAGAGACAATCAACTTTAATATGTTTTGTGCGCTCGTGAAATACCGAGTTTGCTGCAAAATGCATTGCTGCCTGACTATCACAATACAAGTGTACAGGTGTTGGATGAAAGATACCAAGGGTTGCTAAAAGTCCTTTCAACCACTTCAACTCACAACTTGTCGTGGTCATAGATCGATACTCAGCCTCAGCTGATGATCTAGAAATCGAGTGTTGTTTCTTTGTTTTCCAAAAATGGGAGATTTTCCGAGTAAAACAAAGTAACCAATTAATGATCTCCGAGTCAACGGGCAACTAGCCCATTCAGAATTACAATAAGCGTATAAACGCAAATCACTATCGGCTCGAAAAAATAGTCCTTGTACAGGATGTCCTTTTAAATAACAAACCACTCGAAGTGCAGCATCCCAATGCTCTTCCCTTGGTCGCTGCATAAGTTGTGCCAACACACAAACTGGAATAGCTCAATTCAGGTCGAGTAATAGTCAAATATATCAATATTCCAAAAAGACGTCGATATCGTTCTGGATTAGAAAGCTCTGCTCCATTAGCAAACGCCAAACCATGATTTTGTTCCAAAGGAAAAGATGCAGGTTGCACACCAAGTAAACTTGTCTCGGCAATAATATCTAGAGCATACTTTCGTTGACAGATAACTATACCCTCACCACTACGAGCCACCTCGATGCCCAAAAATTATTTCAATACCCCAAGGTCCTTCATATGAAAACAATAATGAAGATAAGCTTTGAAATCCTTCAAGACCTGTAAGTTATTACTCGAAACTATCAGGTCATCAACATAAACAAGAACATGCAATGAAACAGCATCACGTTGGAAACTGAACAATGAATAATCAAAGTATGATTGTTTAAAACCATATATTCTCATCACTGCTGCCAATTTAGCAAACCAGTTTCGAGGAGCTTGACGCAGTCCATACAATGATTTGTGAAGACGACATACTTTCCTTAGAGGATTTGAATCCCGGATGTAGTTTCATATATACTTCTTCTGCAATATCTTCATGCAAGAATGCATTGTGCACATCCATTTGATGCAATTCCCAATTCTTGATTGCCGCAACTGCTAAAAAAGTACGCACTGTCACCATTTTAGCAACAGGTGTGCACGTTTCGTTATAATCAAGCCCCTCAATTTGATTATTGCTGAGAACTACCAAACGAGCTTTGAATCTTTCAATGCTTCCATCTGAGTTGTACTTGATTTTGTACACCCATTTGCATCCGATGGCCTATTTTTCATGAGGAAGTGTCTCCAAAATCCATGTTTTGTTATTTTGAAGAGCTTGGATCTCTTGTTGCATAGCTTGCCGCCATCGTTTGTCTTTAACATCTTCACAAAAATGAGAAGGTTCTTTTTCTATAGTAATAGCTGCCAACAAACATCTATGTTTCCGAGAAAAATTATCACAATTCAAATAGTGTGTAATAGAATAAGGGGTACCTGAGGATCTCGATTGAATAGATAACGCACCGGAAAGAGCTATACAACGAGTGGGAACACGTCGTTCTCGATGTCCTCGACCAAGTTGTACGGGAGGTGGATCATTAAATTGTGCAGCAGGTTCATCAACTTGTATGACTGGAGAAGTGTCTTCACTCACATTTGTCTCTTCATTACACCCTCTAATTTCTTGTCTTTTTCCATAACAACATCATCAAAATTCTCAACTTGAGTAATATCCAACATGGAAGTGGTTGGACTATCAATCTCAGATGGCAAAGCACTATAGGCAAACTCATTTTCTGAAAGAACTACATCGCGGGGGACAAAGTATTCGTTTTTTTCAATGTCATATAATCACTATACTTTTTTTTCCATAACGATATCCTACAAAAATGCATCTCTTACTCCTGCTTGAAAACTTATCTTTATTTGGTAACAAAGTTCGTCCATAACACAAACATCCGCAGACTCGAATGTGTGTAAGAGGGCGATTTTCCAAAAAAAATATCAAAGGAGTAATTCCTCCTAAGAGTATCGATGGAGTACGGTTAATCAAATATCTGACTGTCAAGACACACTCTCCCCAAAACTCAATAGGAAGGTGCGCCTGAAATCGCAAAGCTCTTGCCACATTAAGAATATGACGATGTTTTCTTTTAACACGCCCATTTTGTTGGGGTATCCCAACACAAGAAGTTTGATGAACAATCCCATTTTCAGCAAAAAAAAAATGTTTCAAACAAGTAAGTTCAGTGCCATTATCATTTCTAATTGTCTTCACTTGTTTATTGAATTGTCTAAATGCCATTGCACAAAAATTTTGAAGTATTTGTTTAACCTCATGCTTTTCAGCCAACAAATAAACCCAAACTGCCTGAGAAAAATCATCAACAATTGTAAAGAAGTAAACAACGCCACAAGGGGAAGGAACACGATATGCACCCCACAAGTTACAATGGATCAATTCAAATACATCATTTGCTTTATTATCACTAAGTAAGAATGCTTGTCGACATTGCTTAGCCCGAAAACATGCATCACAAGCTTTATTCTGCAAACTACCACTATTTTTCCCGACACTAGGAAGCATACTAACTATCTTACTTGAAGGATGTCCCATTCTTCGATGACAAAGATCATAAGTTCTCATCCCACTCGTCTTGAAAACACGCGCAGGCACCGGTCCCTTCAAATAGTCTAGCCTTTTACGTTGCTCACCCACTCCAATCAGGGTCCTCAAGGTGCGGTCCTAAATAACACACAATTTGTTAGTGACTTGAATATAGTAATTTGAATTAGTAAACAATTTCCACATAGATATCAAATTACAATTTAATTTCGAAACATAAAGAACATGTCTTAACACTAAATTTCCTCCTAACAAGATAACTCCCTCTTTTATTGCTTCTATTTGTTCAACATTTGGCAGTTCAACCGGGCATACCATTGTGTCATGCACATCAATCAAAAGATTAAGATTACTCGTCATGTGATGTGATGCTCCTGAATCAATAATCCAATTAGTTACATAAGACTTACCAGACAATCTTTCTTGGCCACTTGGTTTAAGTGATTGGGTATTCAGAAGATTCATCAAAGTAGACTATTGTTCATCTTTCAGGCCACTAATTCCTTCTCGCTCCCCATCGGTTAAGGTTTCATGCACCGGGATTAATGCACCTTCAACTCTGAATCGAAGTTTAGGATCAAGTCCGAAACAAGCAAACAAGTCCAAGATCACAACTCTATGCTCGATTCTTATTTCTCGCGCACAACTTTGATTTAGAGTTGAAGGTGTGAGAATTCGGATATGAGTTGTGATATTGAATTTGTGCGCTTGCTTGGACGTCTTCCCTTTATGTGGTTCATAGTTATGAAACCTCTCATTGCTTCAATGTCCTTTCCACCAACTTTTTGAAGGAAAGAATAGGTCTTGGTGCATGTATCTCTCAGGTAAAAGCACAAAATTTTGGTATGAGACACAACACTTGATGGGTTGCCTACGAATGTTGTACGTAACTATATGTGTGTTGTTTGTTTGTGCAGTCCAAGTTTAAGTCCAAGACCATTGCAGTACCCATTTTCAATCTTTGATCACTAGAGTCATTGTTGGTTTCTTTTTTTGTATTCAACTTGTAGAAAATTTATCAGAGTTTATGAATGCATTTAAAGACAATCATTTTAAGACATTGAAATTGATTTATATGAACGTTACCTCATCTTTTCCACTTCAAGAACTAGCGAAAACTCGAGGAATTTGGTTTGGAGCCAATTGGAGCTCAAGATCTGCGAAAACTATAGACTATTGTCACGGACCTAGAGATCTCATGCGGCGCCTCAAACTCTCGTTTTATGAGGGAGCTGAGGTGGGCCTTTATCTATGAGCGTCAAACATAATAATCACATGTTGGGGCAAATGAGTTTATACATGCATCATTAAACAACACTGATCAACATCCGAATAATATGTACAAAAGTATGCCCCACGACGAAAACTAAACAATGCTTAGAGGCCGATACCCATTTTTTCAGGACGTAACACTTATTTGTATCAAGTGAGAGACTATATGTAACTCTCTTTTCTGCACACAGATCAAATATTTCAAAGACCAATTGGGATATATATGCCTATGTCCTTCGACATTGGTACAACTAAAAGTTAATGAAACATTCTCGTTAGATCTAACCCTTAACTCGCGATATTAATAGTAACAACTTTGTTAAAAATGAAGCAAAATTTGGGAACAAAACATGCAACAAAGCAAGGACATATACTGTATTGAATGAGGAACTTAATTAGTTCAAATTCAGCAAACAAAGATGAAAGATGAAGTAGAGCTTGAAATAGAGTTTATAAAAAGAGAAACACAGTAGCTATTTTGGTGAGATTTATAAGGGCAAGCAAGCATGATCCACTTGAGATTGGAGTCTTTCACAAGTCACAAGTCATAGTCTAGTGTTCAATTAAAATCTCAACAGCTAGTGCCGCCACTTACTTTATGTTTTAAATGCTGAGGGACCTATAATATATATTTTTTTATCGGCAAGCAGTACTTCATTCATTAATTTGAAAGTAAAGAATAAAGTACAAGTGAAAGGAGCATTAAATAGCTCCAATGAAAAATGAGAGAATACAAAAATTGAACTCATGCTCAAATTGAAAACACTAAAGATGTCTTGGAAAAAGACCAAGGGTTGAGAGTAATGAACGATAAGTGAGTGGATATGTCATTCCCCAAACTATGTCATAAATGAGTTAACTGCCCGAGATATTGATTGAATGACAATCCAACAGTCGCCGGAATTGGTAGCGCCGGAGGATCGCCGGACTGTGAGGTGGTGGTGCCGGAGTAACGCGGGACCTATAATATTATAAATTGCTATCTCCCAAATTTGGGTGGATCAAATATAGGATTATATGTAAGTATATGGTTTTTGTTGGGCTAGATAGCTCCATAGTTGCACTTTTTGGTACGTTATTTAACCTCTACTAGTGCATATATATACTTTAGTCACTATACATGTGGTTAAATTATAAAAAATAAAAAATTAGAACACTCATTTCGAGATAAAATATAAAGTAAGAAACTAATTTTCATCGACGAAATGAGAATATATCTTTTCGTATGAAAATTCTCACTATTTGGTTACTATTAGACTATAATCTATGCACGGTGGAGTGAGCTACAAATCATACATTATTAGGTGCAGATCGTTTCATCCAATGTAGGGAAATCTTCAAGTTGCTTCATATTTCTCTACCATCGATCAAAGAAGAAATAAAAAATATTAATTTTTTTTCTTGTCATTAGAGAAATTTGTTTTACTCTCCTGTATCTATCTAATTATTTATATGTTTACTATATATAACATGTAGAAGTGTGAGGAAACTTGAAAAAACATATATAAATTTCTTTTGATTTTAACCCCAAAGTTGTATCCGGATAACTAAAAAAAGAGCAAAATATAATATATAAATTCAAAATTTGAAAAATTACGAAAATGTTCAAATCTCGTCTAAAATCATTAAAAAGCCAAATGGTTTGAAATAACGTAGATTATGACTTCAACTAATGAACTTCGCTCAAAGGCCCGCCCATTTCGAATGTTCCGACTTAGTTTCACTAGCTAATCTAAAACTAGCGTGTACATTGGCCAACTGCCCTTACATATATATAAAGTAAATGTTTTGGATCAATCAAAAGCTGGTATATGTTTTGTCCAAATAAAAAATTATAAAAAAGACAAGGCCCAATTAAAAGTTGTAAAGAAGAAAAGGCCAAAATATGATATATTTTTTGGCCCAATTAAAAGCTGTAAAAACTTGAGCATAATAGGAGTTGAACCATGGCATAGGCCATCAATCCCGTACCTCTTTACCACTGAATCAAAATCACACCCATTAACAATATATATATTTCCGGGGTACGCCATGGCCTATGATGGCGTACCCCTCCTCCGCCAATGAATATACGTACGAGTGTTTTTAAGTATGTTGCTGGATAGAGACGCCCACTCGTTATACTCTCACTTTTGTTCTTCTCCTGCAAGAAGAGAAGACGATTTTGCAAAACTCTTCCTATGTTTAAGTCACATCACATTGAAATTTCAAAAGTGTGCTGAGATAATTATACGAGGCATGTTACCTCTTTAATTAATTTGAACTCTATTTTTACAAACCAACAGGCCAAACACTTTATGTTTGAAAGTTTTATATATCTTTGCACAATAAATTACAGTCTCTCACTTGATACAAATAGTTTTTCTTGTCAGCTAGTCTCAGCAAATCTTGACCTCCAAACCAAAATCCCTTGGAGTCATTCGCTGGTTCTTGAAGTTGAAAAAAAGGTAAAATTTACATGAATCAATTTCAAGATCTTAAACAATAGTATCTTGAAAGTACATGCGATAAAAGAAATCTTATAATGATATTCTGCGAGTTTTTCTTTTATCATAGTGATATTATACGAGTTGAATAAAAAAAAAGACAACATGCTCTAGTGATCAAAGATCGAAAACGATCTTTGAACCTTTTTGAGAAGGTACTTAGAGTCGGGCTTGATGGTCGTACCACTAGCCATGACAGACGTTGTTGAAGAAGACGAAGACAAAGATGAGGAAGACATATCTCTATGATCCTCCTCACTGATTGTATCCAACATCTTCGATGTCTTCCGCCTCATAATGCTTATATATTGTGGCGGCGCAACTTCAGTAACAAACCTCGCTATTCGTGAATTTGCCATTATTGTTTGTCGCAAACTAGTTGCAAAATGCAATGATTTTGGAAACTTAGACGAGAAAAGAAGAAGAAGGTGTTTGTAAAAGTTAAGAAGATGGATAGGTAGTGAGAGAGGATGTGAAGAACACAAGCCAAAAGGGTGATATTTATAAGGGCATGAACATTAGCTTGGAATTGAGTCTCTCACTAGTCATGATCTAGGGTTCAATTACAATCTCAACAGCTTGTGCCGCCACTTACTTTATGAATTAAAAGCTATGGGATCCATAAATTGGTATATGTCACTTTTTGGTGGATCATAAGACTATACGTAAAAGATATGGTTTTTGTTTGTTGGAATATAGATAGCTCCAAGATGCACTTTTTTGGTAGCTTATATGACCTTTTACAAGTGCATAAGGTCACACGACAAGCGGTTGGTTTTTGTTCTAATCACATAGAACAATATTGATCCTATGATTCAATTTTTTCAAAGAAAAAGCAAAAAAAACTACTTTGTATTACAAGGTTTATATCAATTGGACAAATATTCTATTTTTTAACGCAAAAAACTAACATTTTATTACTTCAAATCGGACGATAACAAAAACGATATAAATTTAGGGGATTGAAAACAATCTACCCAAACAAACCTGACAAAGAGACCCCCTAACTAGCTGGGGGGCCACTCGGTTCGCAGACCAACCCAAAAACAAAAATTGATGCTACAAAACTGAGCCACTATGGCTAAAACATCATTAATAATCAAATCGAAGGTACTGGAATTCTCCTCATCATCCTGAATATACGACAATTTGAAGACACTATAATCCTTCCATTTAGTCCGAAGAGCACGAACAACTGACAAATATTGCACCTAAAGTTTAAGGCGACCATGTGGAGGGCTCTGCCAACCGCCCCTCGCCACCACCAGGTTTGCCATCTGATTCGATAACAAATTCAAAAGGTTGATCCAATGGCTTCAACCAGACCACCACCTTCTACTTCTCTACAACCGCCTCCTACTGCTCTGCGCACACACCAATAAAAAAACTTATCACGAATCTACGCCTCCGCCGCTCTGCAAACCTTAACAAAACACCTTAACTTACTATCAAAGCAAGAGCTCACTATCTTGATGAGAAATATGCAAATCCAAGAAACTGCCGCTGCTCCGAAAATCAAAAGCAGCTGTAACTAACCGAAAACTCTATCTGACTTTCAAAACGACGAAGAGAAAAAGAGAACGGCACAAACTCAATTATCAATAATTGGACGAACACCTTTAATTATGTATAAAATTTATTAAATCTAACAATTCCAACAAAGTGTTAATGAAATAAGTTCGAGATCTCTCGTTGCTTTCATTTATACGCATGATGACTATGGAGTGGACAAAATCTCATACAATGGTTTGAAAGCGCTGGCAAGAGGCTCAACCCGGGGCCTCAAAAGAAATCAAAAGTGCTTAACATGTTTTGGTAATTCCAGTTTACTAGTCTAATTAATAAATATTCCAACATATATGTATCTATTTATATATTAAAATTAACCCCGCAATAACAAAAAAAACAAACTTTATTATTTCCAAACCGAGAAGACATACAAGTCATTATATTATTGCAAACCAAAAGGTCAAGCGTATCTTCGAAATTTTTATATATGAACATAAGTAAATTACAATCTCTCTCACTTGATACAAATAGTTTTTTCTAGTCTCAGCAAGTCTTGACCTCCAAACCAAAATACCTTGGAGTCTTCGCTGGTTCTTAATTAAAGTTGAAAAAAAGGTAAAATTTACATGAATCAATTTCAAGATCTCTTGAACAATAGTATCTTGAAAGTACATGTGCAAAAATATCCTATAGTGATATTATGCGAGTTGAATATAGAGAAACAAAGAAACAAGGAGAGAACATAATTATTAAAACTAAAAAAAGGCTCTAGTGATCAAAGATTGCAAACGATCTTTGAACCTTTTGGAGAAGGTATTTCGAGTCGGAATTGATAGTGGTAGCCCTAGCCATAGCAGATGTTGCTGAAGAAGTTGAACACAAAGACGAGGAAGACACATCTCTGTGATCCTCTTCACTAATTGTATCCAACATCTTCGATGTCTTCCGCCTCATAATGCTTATATACTGTGGCGGTGCAACTTCAGTAACAAATCTAGCTATTCGTGAATTCGCCATTATTTGTCGCAAACTCTTGAAAACTCAGACGAGAGAAGAAGAGGAAGAAGATAGTGTTTATAAAGTGTAAGAAGATGGATAGGTAGTGAGAGAGGATGTGAAGAACACAAACCAAAAGGGTGATATTTATAAGGGCATGAACATTAGCTTGGAATTGAGACTCTTACTAGTCATGATCTAGGGTTTAATTACAATCTCAACAGCTTGTGCCGCCACTTACTTTATGATTTAAAAGCTGTGGGACCCATAAATTGGTATATGTCACTTTTTGGTGGATCATAAGACTATACGTAAAAGATATGGTTTTTGTTTGTTGGAATATAGATAGCTCCATAGATGCACTTTTTTGGTAGCTTATATGACCTTTTACAAGTGCATAAGGTCACACAACAAGTGGCTAGACTTTGTTCTAATCGATATTCGAATCGAATAATATTTGATCCTATCACTGAAATTTTCTGAGGAAAAGTAGAAAATTATTTCGTATTAGAAGGTTTTTATCAATTGGACGAACACTTTATTTGAACAAAGTGTTAGTAAAATATATTCATATCTTTCATTACTTACATTTATACGTATATATAGGGGTTTGCATGATGACTAACCTACATGGAGAGGGCAGAAACTCGTACATTATTAATAGGCCTACCTTTTCTTTTTTGAGCGATCAACACACGTAAGTAATATATTAAACCCTAAACCACAAGCGTGACGAGAAACTATCGTTGCTCAATATAGACCCTCGCTCCAACAAACAATTTTTAATTGTAATTTTGAATCAGCAATCCATTGATTTAAAATCACATCCATCATTCCACGTAGTTAGTTAAATTTACTGCTGTTTTGGACCCATCTATTTACAATTCTCAAAATCGCAGCAAAAAGAAAAACCATTATGCACCGATGTTACAAGGTTACAATACCGCTAAAACTAGATCTTATTGTGTGTAAACTGTTAAATCATCAACCGCGTGCCAAATATTTGCGATCATAACAATTAGAATTTATAGCTTGCGATTTGGAATTATATTAATATTGTTCGGGTCGCACAAACTAGACTAAATAAATTTTCAGATTTGACATATATGAACAAAAATTGCACATTTTGTACTAAAAATCGGTAACTCGCACCTCTTGAGTGTCTATTTTTCATCCGCACCTAAAAACCCGATCCGAACCTTTTCATTTTTGGGCATGGGCCGGCCGTCTATATACTTCAAGGCCCAATTGCAATAATCGTATCAAACATTCACACACGTATAGAGAGAGAGAGAGAGAGAGTAACGATTCAAACCTAAGATTTATTTGACATATCTTGGATTTTGGCTTTAGGTTAAGCCACTTATAAGATTGTGACACCTCATTATAATGGTTTGAATTTAGCGGGTCGCCACTTTGAC
Organism: Pelargonium nanum; assembly: GCA_036897485.1. Classification (NCBI taxonomy): domain Eukaryota; kingdom Viridiplantae; phylum Streptophyta; class Magnoliopsida; order Geraniales; family Geraniaceae; genus Pelargonium; species Pelargonium nanum. Next base: position 5,151 of record JAYMTF010002929.1, on the reverse strand, counting down.
AATTTCACTTAGGTGGATAAAGTAAATTTTAACGTGATGGCAAATTTTATTGATGACTTAGGCTACAAGTCAACTAACATTCTATATATATATCCACGTCAAGCAAGGACAATCCAAGTTGTCTTATTTTTCTAATTTTCAAGACATTACCAAATTCCACGTCACATTCCCAATTTAACCCTTCTCTAATCAAGCAATAAAATATTTCCAATTCTTACCTTCCCATTTACGAAATTTATTTCCTTAAACAATTCAAATTAGGACAAGTCAAGCCTCCAAAAGTTCACTATAAAAACACACCTAACCTTTTACCATTCAAAAACATCAAAACCTCAACCCTCCTCCCATGGCACCAAGTCCAAGCAATAACATTCCTCACGCCGGTCGCGAGCACGAGAGGATGATGATAAAGAAGAAGATGATGATAAAAAGGCGTCGACTCGAAGAAGCCCTAAATCAAGGAGGCTACTATGTAGTCAACAATGCCAATATCAATAATAACCCACATGTACATGCACAAAACCCTAATATAATGGTGCTTCCTAGTCATGGCTACGTGATCACTAAAAAGCCTCTAGCCATGCATGAAGGATCTAGGGTTATATGCAAGCAACGGGGTGGCGGAGAACGTTTATTAATGCATGGCGATAATGGCGATAATGGTGCGAGTAAAGCTCAATATTGCATGATTGTGACGCGAACGCGGGTTCGGGAAGATGAAAGAGAAGTGAAGAAGAAGAAGATAGATGAGTTTGGTGGTGTTAACTTAGGGTTGCTCAAGGAGGAAGAGAATGTTCCTGAGGGGATTGATTTGACTCTCAAGCTTGGATATGGGTGTGATTAGTATTTTATGTTCGTTTTCTAGGTACTTTTGTATCTAGGGTATAGATAAATTTATAATATAAGAATGTCTAATTTGATTCTTTTTTCACACGTAAATTGTACGCATATAATTCCTAGATTCATTTACAATGCTTAGTTTGTTGTTTGATTCTCACAGTTAAGATATATGTTGTGTAAAGTGTCATAAGATTGATAAATGATGACATTTCACGTGACAAATATATAGTTTGAAATTATGTTTAAATGAAGGATAATTCGATATATATGATACAACTTAGAGCTAAAAATACATGTTTCAGATGTCTGTTGACAAAATATGCCAATCTAACTTTGGACCAAAAGCAACCCACAACTCTGCATTTGAGAACATGAATTTGATTTGAAATGTTGTATTTTAAGTACAAATGTAATGTTTGGGAAATCATAGAATTTCAAATGACAAGGTAAGAATCGTCATTTGAAAAATCTCATGTTCTAAGCATGTTTTGAATACTATTGGATTTGACTCAAATCCAAATCCACATTCTTGGAGTTTTCAAACATTTCATTTGGCTCAAACTCAGCATTTCAAATCAATAATGTTGGTTCTCAAACATACCATAAAAGTAATGCAAAGAACAACACAAAGAAACTAAATAAACCAATCGACTACAAATTACCTTCTTTTCACTTTGCACGTTTTGAAGAATATATCCAATATCTTTGGTCTTCATCAGCAGGAGTTCTTTAGGAATATATTTGTTAGCCTCACTCCTGCAACAGAAAAATTAGAAGCTTTAAGATTATATCTCATGGGAGATAACAATGAGAATAGGGTATGATCAGGGCCGACTCCACCTTGCTTCAAATGAAGCAAGGGCTTTAGACCCTAAAAAATTTAAGCCCATATTTTTTAATTAAAAAATGCTAAAATTTAATTAGTAATTATATTTACTTTTCACGATTAAGTACATTTTATTTTGAAGTCAAAAGTATGTATATTATTAATAAAAAATATCTACTGATAACAAAGAAGATAAGTGTATTGGACATTGGTCCCTGATCCATCCTGACGGGCCTATTAGAGAACCCGATGACCTAACTAAATTGTGAGCCACCCTGATTCCCAGACCAATGAACGAAATTAAACTCAATATCCAGACTAAATGACGAAATAGACCTGATGTCATCAATAATTAAACCAAAGGCACCGGAGACCTCCCCTCTAGTCTTAATTGCCGAAATAACCTGATTGGCATCCGACTCCACGATAATTTGAAACCATCCTCAGTCTCTAATCCAACTGAGAGCTTCTCGGAGTGTAGGAGCCTCCACCATCCTTGGCTCTAACGCAACCGACCACCCAACCTATGTATTTCTGTCACAAACCTATGTATTTCTGTCAATAATTAAAACGGATTAACTACTACACTACAAGAAAACCCGCTATCTGCGACAGAAATTTCTGTCACAAACCTATGTATTTCAATCACAAAATGTAATTTTTAACGGAACTGTGAAAAAATATTTTTGTCATTGTTTGGATCGTTACAAATGGTTGTGGCAGAAATTTCCGTCACAAATGTGTGTGATATAAAATATGATTTCTGTCACAATCTGTGACAGAAAATATTCTCTCACATATTTCCGCACAGTTTGCAACTTTTTTTGTAGTGCTAAAATCCTCTTCGAACTAAAATGAAACGTTTTATAGTTTAGGAACTAAAACGATACATTTGACATCGTTTAAAGGCTATTTCAAACATATTACTGTGTTAGAGAATAATTATGTGTAATTCCCAAGTAATTAATTAAGCATCATATGGAAATGAAATCCTCACATTTTATATCACATTTAAATTGTGTACATATTATACTATGTATACATTGGATAGCTTTATTCATATCATCTGTTGGACTAGAAAAGGTTAAAGAATAAAATTCTCTCAAATAGGAAACTAATCATGCCAAATTCCAACAAAATCATTTATCACAGTCAAAATATAATTTTCATTAGCAATTATGGACCATCAACAATAATTAAGCTGTTCTTTGAATACACCCACAAATGCTGCAAATAAATTAAAAATCCCTTAAATAGTTAATTTCCACATTCATAATTTTGGACATACAATATTTCCAATTTTTGTTTCCATTTACATAGATTTCATTACTAGAGACATGAGATTCATCTCTACTCAGGGTGAGATTTATTAGATTGACAAGAATTACATGTCAAACAAAATATTTATTTACAAATATAATTTTAAAATTCTGAATCCAATCCGCCTATATATTCACACGCTCTCATTCATTCTCCTTACCACCCTTTTCTCTTCATCGATATGGCTATTTTACCAAATAATCGTTTTCCCCGCTCCAATGCGTTCAATGGCATCGTCATCTCAGACAATGACGAGAAAAAAACACCACCAACAACAACCACAACAGAGAATCGAAGCGTGGTGGGGGCCACATCGCAAAAGCAAAAGCAAGAGGTCAACCGCGACTTCTCCTTCCCTGCCCCCACCCACAATCAAGAACATTTTTGGCAAGTCGCGGCCCATATGAGAAGAGAGAGAGCACTCGCGGGGCTCATCCACGCCTCCCCAAGATATTATAGCAACAACAATAGTAATATCGATCCAATGCTTCAATATCAAATCGCGGTAATGGAAAAACAATACCTACAACAAGCTTTCTTTGGTCACAACTCCGCAAACATTAGTGCTCATAATAGGCATCTCGGAGTCAACCAAGCGTCTAGGGTTATCCATAAGCAGCACGGCGGAAACAGTTTGTCGCCACCACCGTGGTTTGCGGCGAGACTGCAACATGGGTATGTGCAAAGTGATGGTGCAACTCCTAAAGCTAAACATGTGATTTTAAATCCTAGTCCCAACAACCTTGTTTCAGAGTTTGATAACGCTACTGATGGAATTGTTCGTACTCAAGATGATCCGGATGGAATTGATTTGACCCTCAGGCTGTGATGATGACGTATGTGTGTGTTTCAAATAGTCATTTTAGTATCAATTTTAATTAGGTCAAATTGGATTTTAATTTATTTGTGTGCTAATTTAGTCTTGCTAGGCTCCTAGTATCCAATTTTGTACCAAATTAGTCACTTCTACCGTGGTGCGATCTAAATTGACTAACTATATGCTTTATTTCCATTATAGTAACAAATAAAGTGTTTTAGTTTGGATTTTTTAGGATTCATTTTTGTACTGCAATGAAAGAGACCAATTTAAAGCGAACGAAGAATACCTATCAAACTAAATTATGATAAAATATAAATTGAGGTATAATCTATCACAAATGCATTCTAAAAATATAAAAAAATATCATTTGAGTTACATAAGGTGTAGCTCTCTGCTTTAAACTCAAAACGTCACACTAAACTGTTGATAAAAATGCTCGAACCGAAACCTAAAAAAATACAAAACGTATAAACCGCTTAACCAAATTATTTTACAACATTCTCTTTTCACTTTTTGTCTAGTTGGTTTAATTTGACTATATGAGTTGTGTTTTATTAATTCTCATTTGATATAAGTGCTACAGTGTTATTAGAAATTAATGGAACGAAATGTAAATTATGTCTCAATTATGTTTTTGTGATGAGTCTGCCTTAAATTAAAATGTCCAAAGTGGGAAATTTAATTAATTTTCCACTCTCTTTAAGTTTTATTCTTTTGACCTACAAAATTTAGGCTGATGATTGATATCAAATGTGGATCATGTAAAAAAAAGATATATATATATATATATATATTTTGAAATTAAAGAGACCAATTTAACATTCATACTAAAGCAATGATTGGGGTTGACAAAAGAAACCCCAAAATTGATAAATTAATTTTTTTTTAATGTAAATTGATAGATTGAATTGAATCAAGTGAATCAATTCAATAAGGTTTCATTCTAAAACCATTTGCTAAATTATAAATGAAATATGTATGTGTTTCATACATGAATTTTCATCGTATGTACACATAAAGTAACTATGTAAAATTTTATACAAATGGTACACGAGCTAGAAATATTTTTTGTTAAGCTCACACTCACTGTTTTTTAATCAGCGAAAAAGTATCAGATTGTATTAAAAAGATCCCGAGAAGGGAACAAGGTACATACACCCTAGAAAACATAATACAAGCAAAACAAATTATAATTGAGCAAAAACGCAAGACGGATTTGAAACCCAACTAGTGAAAGGCAGAGAGGTTGGGTCAACTTATTTGTATTTTGCTAAGACTATCTGATATGACAAATACTGGATTTTGCCAAGAGTTGCTTGAGGAAGGTAATTTTGATCATGCAAAA
>JAYMTF010002928.1:0-16622 GCA_036897485.1 Pelargonium nanum | reverse complement strand
AATGTTTGTGTGGAACCAAAAATTGAAGAAATTGACTCCAAGACAAAAAGGTCGTTCAATAGGTCGATTATCTTACTATCATCCTACAGCTAGCGAGCGTTTTTATTTGAGAATGTTGTTAAATGTTGTGAGATGAGCTACATGTTACAATGATATTCGTTTTGTTGATGGTGTTCATTACACGACATGCAAGGAGACGTTCGATTGCTTGACAACGACAAAGAGTGGGAGGATGCATTGGTTAGTGCAAGTTTTCATTGCTCTGGTTATGAGATTCATAACCTGTTTGTTGCAATTTTGATCTTTTGTGAAGTTGTTGAACCAAAGAAATTATGGAAAAAAGTTGGAAGTTATTGTGTGGTGGTATTATTGAAAAACAAAGAAGGGTTCTACAAATTCCTACACTCAATTTGTCAGAAGAACAACTTCAAAATTATTGACTTTGTGAGCTTGAAAAAAATCTACACAGTTTTGACAGAACGTTGGAAGAATTTGGTGGTATACCTTTACCAGATGAGTCTCTTAGAAATCATGGTGATAACCGTCTGATTGCAGAAGAATTAAATCATGACAGAGACATATTATCCAGTGACTTCCAACATTTATATGCTGGTTTGAACATCGAACAACTACATGTTTTCAAGTCAATCATTGATGCAGTGTATAATGATACTGGTGGATTTTTTTTTCGTATATGGTCACGGAAGAACTGGTAAAACATATCTTTGGAGAACGATTGTATCTAAGCTTAGATAAGATGGGCGCATTGTTCTAACAGTTGCATCATCATGTATTGCATTTGTTTTATTACTTGGAGATAGAACTGCACATTCACGATTTCACATTCCTATTGCATTGAATGAATCGTCATGTTGTAATATCAAGCAAAATTCACAATTTGCTGAGTTATTGAAGATGACATCTCTTATTATTTGGGATGAGGCACCAATGGTACACAAGCATTGTTTTGAAGTTTTAGACAGAAGTTTGAGAGATATTCTTAGACAAAAACATATTGAAGCAGTCAACAAACCATTTGGCGGTCTTACAATATTAATTGTTGGACGGTGATTTTCGACAAATTTTGCATGTTGTTCCAAATGGTCGTCGTGAAGATATTGTTCAAGCTGCTATCAATCGTTCGTATTTATGGATTTCTAGTAAGGTTTTTAAGTTGTCAATCAACATGCGGCTGAGAAATGTAGATTGTGCTAATGTTGAGAGTTTTAGCAAATGGATTCTAAATGTCGAGGATGGAAAAGTAAATATGTTCGAAAAAATTGATGAATTTGATTCATCATACATTCAAATTCCAGAATACTTATTGCTCAAATCTGAAGCTGATTCGATTGCTACAATTGTTGATTATACTTACCCAAATCTGGAATAAGATTATAAGTCCGAAAATTATTTGAAGGAAAGAGCTATTCTCGCTACAAAGAATGAAGTAGTTGATGAAATCAATTCATACATGCTTAACATGATTCCTGGTACGAGTTCAACTTTTCTTTCTTCTGATTCTATTTGCAAGAGCTCTGATATAGAAGCTCAGATTAGGATGTTTTGTATCCAACTGAGTTTTTGAATTCGTTAAGCTTACCTGATACTCCTAACCACAAATTAGAATTGAAGGCTGGTGCACCTGTCATGCTACTTATAAATATGAACCCTCTTTTAGGTATTTGCAATGGTACACGACTGGTTGTCACTAACTTGCAAAGTTGGATTGTCGAGGCTAAAATAATTACTAGTTCAAATATAGTAAGTACAAAGGGCCTGGTTCGAGAATTCCTAAGAATTCGCTTAGGGAAATCCCAGATTGCGTATAGGCTACAACAGGAGTGGTATATCGTCTCCCTTACGTCATTATTTAGTTTCTTCTGAAACTGGCTAGCTATTCTAATGAAAGAAGCTCTAGGCCTAGACTTACTTACATATACTTAAAAATTGCCTAAAAAATGTGGTAAGAGATATCTATTACAGTTAAGTTGCTAAGAAATAAGAAATTCTAAATATTCTAAGACTGTAAATTGGTAAGAGAGCTTCCCGGGGAGCTTGCACACGGAAATACGTATAGGAATAATATCTGCTATATAGAAAGTCAAGAAATCCTGTTACAAGGCAATACGTTTCAGAGGTCTCTTTTACTCCCTTAGGGATTCCTTATTAAACTAGGAGGATCCAGATATAACTAAAGCTCTTTGTATATGAGGTCTCAACTGAATCGTAATAAGTTATTTTATTAAAAAGCCTTGAGAATCCGTTTCTTTGACGAATGGGTCCCCCAATTGAGAGCGCTTTTAAATGTATTTATTGAACACGAATTCTTCGGTAAAAACTCCACAAAGGATTTGCTATATTTCATATTATAACCAATTGAGGTCATGTAATCTCTAGTATATTCATTTTGTTACTAATCTGTGTTTCAGGTCTAAAGAAAGAGCTCCATTTTATATAATAGAAGAGCCCGCCTTGCAAAATCTACAGAGTATAAGATTCTTGTTTACTTTTTATCCTAAGTAGAAATAGATTTAGCTCATCCTGTTCCTGTATATTTTCCAATGTAGTAAGTAAAGCAAGTCTTGTAATTTTGTGGAGTATAGCCAAGTGGTAAGGCACCGGTTTTTGGTACCGGTATGCAAAGGTTCGAATCCTTTTACTCCAGTATTAAAATCGAGATTCAATTTAAAAGTTTATTTAATCGTACTTTTTAACCTACGTTTTTAGGTCGCATAAGATTTATGACTTATCTGACTTCAAGTCAAAGGGCCCTCCCTGAAAGCAAGGGATTCCTCGAATGTGGATAAGCTGATAAGTTGTGACGAAGAATCTTAAATTATAGCCGAAAAATTTATGTATACCTAAAATTTAGATTTCATTAACTTTGCCTTACTTTGCTCAAGACCAGTCTGAAGCATTTCTTCGGTTTTTTCATCTTATGGAATTCGATCACGTATTTGATATAAAATTAAGCTTCGGCTAGTATTAAGGAGGCATTTCCTTTTTTACGTTGGCTATTCCGAATAGATTTTATTATAGGAGCTTTTATTATGCACTTGCTAGTATATTCTAATATAGTTTTTTGTCTAAGTGTGGTTTTGAAGCATCGACATCCAATATTTGGCAGGGCACTTTCTTTATATCACCAAATTTCATGAATATTAAATCGCGAAGTATATATATTCTAAAGAAAACCCTTCCTTTATGACTAAAATCTAATATTAATGTACTTGTAAAAATATATGAGTTACTCGTTTACATATAAACAAGTCGTAGGGAAATATCTTTAGCATTACCAAGATTTGTTAAAATATATTCATTACCAAAATACAGAAACTCTAATAAGACTCCAATTTAAACCAAACCAAATTACATAGGAGACTCGTTGTTCTCTCCCAAATTGATAATAAATATGTAATAATAGTGGAACACCTCTAGATAACTTCTATTTTATTTCCCAATGTCTTCATATTATTCTTACTACCTGCTACCTGGAATTGAAAACCTAAAAACAACAAAGGAACATGAGAGCAGCTCTTACTCTTCCTTAAGACTTAACCGCTACAAAATACAGACAATGTAAGAGTTCAAGTCCTATCGTATACTATAATAAGGACTTCCCTACACTACCAAAAAGAATACTATGGAATCCTTTTTAGAAAACTGGGCCTAAAAGAAAGCTAACAAAGAAATTTCGGTCAATAGAGATGCAGATTTTCAAAGGTTAGTTAAAACAGGGACTTACCTCTTAAAAAAACCGGTAAGTTACCGCGGTAAAGCAAGAGTTAACTGAAAAAATGTTTGGAAAAACATTATACTTGTACAATTCCAGCAGGTTTAGGACTTCATGCTTGTATAGATAACAAGCGCCTAAAATTAACAGAAAATTTCATGTAACATCGAACCCGTGCTCACTTTAGTCTAATGGGTTTTATTAATAATTGCTTTTAGATCTTGTAGAGTAGATAAGGTCACGCGAATGTGTTAAAAATGTAGGCCTAGTCATGTACAAGAGAATCCCCGTATAATTTAAAAACAAAAAGGATCCTGATTTACCTAACCCCGGGTAAGAAAACCTTGCGCTTACAACCCTAAGGGAATCTTGTCCTCTTGTTAAAAAGAAATCTAAGGGATTGCTTTAAAGAACTGGCTTTTTGCCAAAGTTTCGTTAATGGTCTCCATCTAAAAGAAGTTTGAGCTTTTCGTTTTTTAAGGTATGCTAGTCTTTTGAACAAAGTAAAAGTAAGTTACACCTGTTTAAGCAGAACTCTCTGGACTATGAACTTGAAAAAATTAACTCTTGGTATTACAACGTAAGCAAACCAAGAACCCTAAAATTAACGAAGGATACAATATGCCCCTCCCTCCTGCAATAACACTGATTATAGTAACAAATATACTAGACACAAAATTTCGTAATTCGAAGAACAAAAAGTTATAGTATATTAAGAATTCCTACAGTTTTTAAACCCTTTGGTAAAACAAAGTTTCAATTTCGAAAGACCCTATTAGGAGATATGATAGGAGATATGAAAAAAGGCCTGCTATACAGTAAAGTGATACAGAAAAAGGGAGAAACCCTTATCAATTGTGGTGAGAAATTAATGGCACTTAATCCTTTGTTTAGTTTCGATGGATGTAATAATAGTTCTGAGCTTTTAATATGTACGTAAATTAGTAAAACTTAGACTCCTTTCAGAAAAGGGAGGTTCTACAGTCCTGAAGTCTGGGAGCAAATACAAAAAACTGGCGGGGAGATTTCTACACGGGATTTGTGTCCTATAGTGTAGCCTGAATCTTAAGGATTAAAATAGCGAAGTATTCTATTCGTTTTTTGTTCGATCCCAATAACGGAGCCCCTGTTTGCTATCTTCCTAAATTACACTACCATGTTACAGGAGCTCCTCGCTCAACTGAAACTAAGCTCTCAAATGTGTGTATCTTAACATGATAGGGAAATTCTAATATTTTAAAAATAGACCTAAATAGGATTCTAGAAAAAAAGGTATTCTTTGTTTCCTAAAAGCTGCTTTTTGGAATGTATCTTTAATAGAAAGACTTGGATATATCAGTATCCCAGGTTACCCGAGTTGCTTAAACAAACTGAGTGGGCTTAAGGTTAAAAGGTGAATAAAAAATATGCATTCTAACAAATAGAGGAGTTCCATTTGCTTGGACTAAGGCATCTTAGCTTGGTTGGATATATTAAATTACTTTTTTAGGAAAACCTTTTCAATTATGTACAATTTTAAAGGGAAATCCCGATCTCTTTGTAAGTTAAACAAGGCTTTAGCCAATATTACGGATTAACCAGTTCATAATATTCTCAAAAGTATTTTTACTTTCTCTGTAAGCTCTGTATAGTTCTATTTAAGGAAATAAGATCCCATTCTACTATATACACAGCGGATTCCTGTGGTCAAGAACCCTACAAAAGGTAGGCTCTAATACAACTGAATTTAGGGGAAGAGAGTTAATTCTGGATCACACAAACATAGTATTTTAACCCCCTAAAGTCAGTTAGTACCTATCTCAATATCCAAGACTTTGTACCAGATTTCTTAAGTTCTAGTTGATTAAGCTAGTCAGTATTAAAAAGTATAACCAGCAACAGTAAAAACTTTTATTCTACTTCTTTACCGGAAACCTAGGACTTGCTTTAGCCTTGTAACTTACTTCGGTAACTGGATCAGAAGGACCAAGGAAACTACCTAAAAACCTCTCTTCTTAACAACCTTCATACCTTTCTTAATACAGATTTTTCTTATTCTGCATACCTTAATTTCTTGTAAAAACCTATTCGAGCACTCCTATCTTAGAAAGTTTTTGCGCATTTCTTTCATTTCTTTTAGTGACACAGATTCTGGAATAAAAGACCCCCTACTAGATTCATTCCCATATACCTTAGACTCGAAATCCTTAAGCAAAAAAGTTACTAATAACTATACTTTCAATTTCCCGCCTAATAATCATGCCCTAGAACTCCCGACTTTCACCGGCTAACTCTTCCCAAGAACCAGGCTTCTCCTAAAAGATTGTTTTAAAGGAGACAGGCTCCTGATTTAGTTACACTTAGCAGTTTATAACCTTGTACTTCAGTAAACCCGTACTTAACAGTTTGATGAAAAAGACCTTCACTTTACCTTCTTTACTAGACGGGGAAACGCATTACTTTATTCCGTAGCATCCTTTATAATCCGAAACAGAGGAGCTAACTAGGGAATACTTGAGACCGAGAGGAGTCGAGTCATTCCCCTTTTGCTTATTTAATACCTTTTTACCCACTGAAATAGCTGAGAAGTAAGCTATACAGAACAAAGACACACCTATCCCTTTATAATTTACTCTATTTTATTAGCTTTTTTAGCTATTTATACTTGCCACAATGCGCCTTTATTATCGGTAATCGGAAACCTTGTAAACTCAAGAACACAAAAGCAACTCCTTACTCTTCTGTATCTGTATACCTTTCCTCTTAATCTTAAGACCTTACTTTTCAAAACCCTATGCTCAGTTCTATTTCACATTATTTTTGAAACCTGCTCTTACTCCGTATACCCTTCTTGCTTGCCTAGACTTTTAGAAACTCTTCTTTAATTACCTTTATGCCCCCTCAATTACTTATTATTACCCTGTTTCTTAAAAATAGAAACTTTTAATCCTACGTTTGCTTATCAGGGTCCTCTGAGTCTTTCCTTTATTACTTAATGATAATGAATTTCCCAATTTAATTAAAAAAGAAAACTCATATCCTGTAAAAACACCTATACTCAATTGGAATGAAGGAGAACCTCGGCCAAGACTTTATAAACCCTCGTATTACTTACTAAAAGTTTAGAATCCCTTGAATAACTAGCTAAACCTTCAAAAGAAAGGTCACTAACCAATTTTTCCGAGGGACTCCCTTTTTGCACAAGCCAGGGGAAATTTCATATTCTCTATTTTCGGGTTCCCTTTATCAAGTCAAAGTTAATAGTTAAGAGAGTTAGAAAAATCTACATTCCTCAATATACTTAAAAAGTTAGAGCTTAGTTTAATATTTATAAGGAAAAGCGCTTATTCCGGAGATTCTCAATACTTTCCTTATTTAATTAAGCAAACTTGCCTCTATCAATAAAACGATTTTTAAGAGAGACCCAGTTAAATAGAATGTAATAAATAAAACGTCCCCGCATTCTAGATTCAATACTAAGGTAGATGAATTTACTTCTGCCTATATCCAGCAGTTAACAAACTTGAAGTAAGCTCTTTTTCTCTAGTACAGTACTTTTAACTCTCACTAAGAAGAGGGAGTACCCAGAATGTAGTTAAGAGAAATTCTATAGCTAAGAGCTAAGGAAGTCACTTTTATTTCTATTTTGAGTTCATTAAGGTCTTTTTTAAAATGGAAAGGGTAAAGGGGTCTTAGTTCCTCGGGCATTTTCATTAGAGGTTAATTGTACTAGAATTCATATTGTGGGGAGGTCTTATAACTAGAGGTAGAAAGAAGAGCCTTTCCTCAAAGGTTCTATATAAAGTAAGTTCCTATTATACTTTATGTGGTCTATAAACAAAGAAGTCTTTCTTTATGACCTTTTACAAGAGAATTCAAGCAATTAGTATAGTTTTCCGTTGGGTATAGCCGTCTCCCTGGGTATTTTATGAAAAAGGGTCTTTATAGAAAATTTTTTTGTCTATATATTACATTAACTTGTCGGCTTTGCTTGGTGAAAAGGCTTAAACTACATTGCTTTTTTTAAGGTCTTACAAGATAACTAGGATACTTTACGAGAGAAAACCCCGGGCAATCCGATGGAAAGAGTAATTTTGCCAGAATCCAAGAGTCCGGGGGCTACCTCTACTGAGTTTGTAATTAAGATGTAGCAGTAAAAATAATTTGATAGAATAAAGTTGAAACCCTTCATTACTGTAGGGTTGCTGGAAAAGCAGTGCAGCGGGTTCAAGTCTAGTAAAGCTGCCTTCCTTTCTCCGTAATAATATGTAGGTACCCCAGAGTTATTCTCACTCTAAGCAGGATAAAAGACCTCAAGATCCATGAAAATTCCTAGGCAATGTTAAATAAAGGGCTGGCTCGCAAGATATTACAATACGGCTTTTTCTTATTCTGCTATGTTAGTTCCTTAAAGGTATAGTTGTTTTTTGACTAATATCTTAAGTTACAGACTTAGCTGGAATTCTTGCCAATAAAGTGTATTTCCGTTGTAGGTCTTTCTAGAAAAAAGAGTCTAGCTTCTCAAGGCTTTTAGTGTATCTATTTTTATTTTTACAGCAGTAAACTGGTTTTGGTGTTCCTTGAGAAATTACTTCTCTTCAAGCAGAGTCTAGTGGTATGCATTAGGGAATAAGAGCTGCTTGGTTAAAGGCAGGTATCCCTCTCTTTAGGTCATAGTTAGTTTATTTTAGAATTATGTCCATATATTTTCAATTTTAGAGCGACTTTCCGTTTTTAGATAATAGGGCCGCTGATAGCCCTGTTTTGTGATTATGGATACAAAACCGATGTTTTTCCGCCAACCTGTTTTTTAATGATTTAGGATTCGAATTTTTGCGTACTTTTCTAAAGCACCTAAAAAGTTACTTTTAAACGCACGGGTAGGTATCCCTATAATTGCCTCTTTTTCAGAATTTGCGAGGGCTTGGCGGTAAGCTGTTAATTAAATCGGTACACTTAAATATCGGAATCTTTAATTCAATTTTTTGGAAGCGTAGCTTATTTGGGTATCCTTGGATTTTTGTTTGTTACTCTTTTTAAGTAAGGGGTAGTTTTGCTAATTTGAAGTCCTTAGAGTCCCAGCCCCATGCGTCTATGTCTAGCATATAATAAGAGAAATCCCTTTGCAAAGTAATTAACTTACTACAGAGTTTGCTTAACAGCCTAAAAAAAACTAAACCTTGTTTTGCCCTCGCTTTGGAGTTATCCCATAGAATAAGAAATTAAAAGGATGCAAATGAAACACTTTATATATTACGTAAGAGCTTCCCTTTTGCTTCAGTATTGTCAGTTAAAGATAAATTAAGGGGTTAAATAGTTAGAATTCCATTGAAATAAGAGCAGGGTTGTGCTTGATAATACAGCTTATACTAAATATTTTTACGACGAATAGAGAAAGACGGCCATATAAGAGTAAGTATGGTTAGAATTTTAATGAGTCAAAAAGCACAAGTTTACCATAAAAGTGCGCTTTTTCTTGTGAAGTGGTCTATTAAATAATGAAGTCTCTAATTTAATTTAGTGCCTTGAATTACAGGTATGGAAAATAACTTAATTAATAGGTGTTTTTCCAAAAGTATTTGCTTATGATCTTTAAAATTTTAATTGACTCCTTTGTCTTTGGCGTTCGCTTTGTTTTGAGATAGAAATAGCAGGTAGTACAGGTAAGCAGTAGATGGTTACTAGGCAGGAATTCCACAAGTAAGTCAAGGGAGGGTGCTCCCCCTATTAAAGGGAAGGATTTTCTTGATAGTTTATAAGCGGTAAAGATTTGTAATGAATCTAGATTTGTTGTCCTTCATTTTATTCTCTTTTTATGCTTTTACCTACGACGTATATAAGAATAAAACTTTTCGTGCATAGAAATTTCATTACACAATTCTGCAAAGTTTCTCTATATATAGGACTTGATAAACCCTATAGATAAACGAACCTCCAAAATTAAGTACACTTTTCAGGAATATGTCTCAATTTGATAAACATAACAATTTGGTTAACGTTTTTTGGCTCACGCCTTTTCTGGTTTGAATGAGGTTAATGTCTCCTATCGAAAAAGAATGTAATTTAGTGGATATTTGTTGGTTTACGCTTCTCTTATCGGTTTTAGTGTTAGGATCTTTCCCGAAGCAGAAGTAAGGCTGGCTACCTTATCCCTTCGTAGACGGAAAGTACATCTTTATTTATTGCGTCTTTATGTGGAGGGTTTTTCTTTATCAAGGAGATACCTAGTAAGTCCGCTTACTATTGCTAATATTTACGTCTATTTTAAACTCAATTGAATGAGCATTTTTAGTTAGGTTAGCACGTGAAGAGTCTTTCTATTAGTATAACCAAAGAATAAAGATGCAGAGTATGTGACGAGTTTTCTCCAAGGGAGCTTTATGTTATTAAAAGACCTCTTTAAAGGTGCCTAACGACGCTTAATTAAAAGATTAGAATACTTATTTGTAACGATCTTTATCATAAGATTTAGTTTATTAATAAACCTATAATTCGGCTCCTTAATTTCATGTAATTATACCTAAGACTTCTTGGCCCGCGCCGGTTCTTGTCAGAAATCTCAAGAAGGGGAAGTCTCGCAGGAGTTTCTTAAAAAGAGGGGGGTGCTCCTAATATAGAGAGCGCATTATCTGTATAAAATCTTAAACTTTAAAAAGAAGATTCCTGACTCTATATCAGTTAAGATAATGAGTAACTCTCCAGATGTATATAGCGTAAGGAAGTAAATTTTAATTACATAAATACTAGGGTTTAGACTGCTTTGTTGTAAAAGGTGTTCCTAATCAAACACAGTAGAATAGAACATATAGAAAATCTCAAGAAAGAAAAAGCAATAAATTTAGACAAATTCTGGATTTTAGGGAGGACTTAACATAAAAGAGTACGAAAAAGTATATTTAACGAGGAAGCCTTTTGTATTAGAAATTTAGAGCACTTTATAACTCCTTGTAAACGTGTAACATATATAGACCTTGATATAGCATATATGAGAACAAAGCAAGGAATGGAATCTTATTCAAGTGACAGGATATTCAAAAGTTATTTTCTAAACCGAGCTGAACCGGTTAATTCTTATTAAAGTCGTATTCATTATTAACTCCCACTGGACTATACCTACTCAAAAGAATAGGGGGCCCCCTTTTCTAAAAATAGAGTCATATGCTTTAATCTGGGGTTCCTCATTTTATTAAGTATGACTACAAAATGTTCTTAAATACTTTATATTATATATTCTTACTCTGATTTTCCCTACTAACTATAAAAGCGTGAAATTTGTCGGGACACTTCCCTCAGTCAAAAAAGAAAAAAATTTTTATCTAGTATTCAGTAACTAAAGTTTATTTATGAATTGTAATAGTTATAACAAGTAAAGACGTTCAGTAGAATTTTGAGGTATACATATATGAACTTTCAATAGATCTGAAAAAGGGGTATACGCTTTTTTACCTTTAAGGAAGTTATCCACCCGAAAATAAGTTCCTTTTAGGGTTTCCCACGGAAGCGGAATCTCGTACCGGCGGAGAACATAAACAAGGTATTACCAAAAAGATACAGAAAATGTGGAAGACTTTCCACTAGGCCTCTCACCTAAGGAATTCCCGCGCAGGACTACACTACATTTGAATAAAAAGCAAACACTTAGAAACCTGAGCCCACTCTATTTAGCGGATACTTCACACTTAGACTTCTAAGGGGGTTTCCTCGTCATATATCAAAAGTATGAAAGATAATATAACGTGTACCCTATAATAAGGAAGTCTTAACACTTAGCGAACTACGGCAAAAAGAACTTATATTCCAAAACTCGAGTTACTAAAAAGTAATGGGGCTTTTATAATACTGGAAATGAGTTATAGGTTTAATGCTTTTTTCAGGGTTTTTGTTTTTAACAAAATGAGTGGAATCGCTATCTCTTGCCCCGGGCATCCGCTAAGACTAAAAAAATGGAATAGCCCTTTGGTATTTTAGGTTTTGGAAAGGGGGTCTTCCGGATTTCCATATCTATTTGTTTAAAATAAGTACTATAAAAATTAGCATAAAATAAAGGACGAGAAAGGATCATACCTAGCCTAGAAGGAATACTACTTCTCTAAATCTACAAAAACAAACTTTTCATAGGAAGCAAAAGGGGTTTAGTGCAGGACCCCCGAAATTGAGATAGTTCTTTTATAAGATATTACGAGTTGAGTCATTTAAAGAGGATTGATTAGCAAGCAATGTATTTATTAGTATAAAGTAACCTTTAAAAAAGGACTCCTACCTAAAAGCTTCTTGTTAAAGTTTTCTCAGAACTTATTTGAAAGAGAAGCCCTTGTTATGTCAAAAACCTAAGTAATAAAAATTTTTATAAGATAGCAAGCATAGGAGTTTGCCCTATCTTAGATTCCTATTAAGTACACGGGATTTAAATCAGACAATTTCCTAAAGACTTTTCTACTTGTCTAAATATAAATAACAGGACCCTTTATCTCCAAGAAACTGGCAGAGTCTTTTTCTTTTTTAGATTAACCTATTTAATTCTATTTCTATAATGACTAAATCTTATGGTACGACTTCCTAGCTAAGCTAACTTCCTGAAGTAGGAAAATACTTGATGAAGTGCTTCCTTTTACTAAAATTTACTAAACTTCATAAAGAACCCTTTTACGTATCTCCTATGCCTTAGACTGGCTCCTCCCTTCTGGATTGGGAAAACAAGCTCCACCTCTATACTAGAAACACAAATAAGAAGACTATTACCTATTTTTGACTTTAACTTGAAGTATTTACTTTCACAAAGGCTAAGAAAACAGGAATCCAGAGAGGAATCCCGAATGTTATTGTCTAGAATATCTTTATCGTTAGTTTTATGTACCCTGAAAGTTCCGGCTTTAAGGCTTATAGAGTCAATATTTCCTATGTTTTTAGAATCCCCTTTAGAAACTTGTTAAATTCCAGCCTAGAAAGCTAAACCAAAAAAATCTAGAACTTAGAACCCACTCTTAAACTAGATTTAAGAACATAACAGAAATAGAGCAGGTTTTTGGATCACTATCCTCCTAGATTATCCTTGAAATAAGCTAAAGAAACTCGCCCTTTTGTGTACTACTACTAAAACAGCTTTTCCTCGAGTTCCCACTCTCCCTCGGACCCTTGGAGCTATCCCCTATAAGAGTAGAGAATTTCAATTCCTTATGGTAAAGGCAGATAAATAGAAGGAAATCCCAGCTACTAGAACTTAATTATAGAAAAATTCTTGTTATCTTGGGGAGCTCACGAAAGAGGAGTTCTTTATAATTTTCCCAGGCTTTCTAAGGTAATTCCTATAGTTGTTAAGCCCTTTCCTTGACTAAATTTAGGATTCTTACCACTTGTTAAGCACATATTGCTTGTTTCCAGCTTTGTGGTAAAAGACAGAGAAAAACAGTCTAGAGATAAAGCAACTCCTTAAAATGAAAGACTTTTCATCAATAAAGGATAACAAATAAGGAATACATATCAATTTGAAACTTGCTAACCCGGAAACTCTTATTGAAATTTTTTAGTAGCAGGCATAGAATCTAGGGACTCCCTTACTAGAAATAGAATCCCGGAGAACTCTTTATTTAAACTAACAACAAGGAGTGTTATACACCTACAAAATCTTTCCTAACTAGAACCGGTTCTGTAAACAAATTAAGAAATAACCAAAATCCAACCTTCATATTCTTCTACCCATATCTCTATTTAAGATTTATTTAATTTAAGGCCAAAAATAGCTTAGCTTTTACCAATCTCTCCATTTCCTACTTGGACTTTTGTGCCTTTACCCTGGTTAATAACTGGACTAAATTAAAAAATTAAGGGTAGATAGAGATTTCTTAGTTTTTATTAGTCTTAATATTAATAGTGGGAATTAGAACCTCTGTTTTATTGCAGCTTTAAGAGAGTATATTCCCCAGTATTTTTTAGATAGTATAGGGATTCTCTCTTATAGTTTATAGTGTATAGGATAGGACTTACATTTTCTTAGTGACTAGGTATTCATTCTAGTTATAGTACGACTTTGTCGCACTCATTATGAGGGAGATTCTAACTATGATACTCTTTGCTTTCAATTACACGATGTTATAGCGTTCTTTTATTAACGAAGCGGTCATTGGTTCAAATCCTACACAACAATATAAATTACCTTTAAAAGAGCTTTTTTCTTGATTACTTTGTTTAGATGGATAAGGCAGTAGTTACTTTAAAAGCATTGTGGTATATCTGGGCTAACATAATATTATATTCAATTCCAAACTCTTATTATGGATTTCATCATTACTCTAGCTTTTCAAGCGTATGTTTTAAAGAGAAACCGGTTAATATTAATATAAGCACGCTCTACCAATATATTAGAAATCCGGGAGCTTGACTCCTATCTTTATATCTCTTTTTTTCTCCCAGCAAAAGGGCAGCTATCTTTAAATAAGTCGTTAAAAACCATATTGCCGTTTATCCTTAGGCCGAATATCTATTAATCTTGTTACAAAACTTTAAGTTAAACAAAACCAATACACATACTACCAGACAATACCAATCAAATATTCTCCTAATAAAATTTTGAGGTAAAGGGTGTTTTAACTCAGCTTTTTCATTAACCTTTAAACCCTTTCAGTGAAAAGGTAAACCGCCTTGGATAAGGTGGGTAGCATAATTGTAATTGATTCACTATTCTACTATTGGAGTTAAAAAAGATAGGAAGGAGAAAAATAGTAAGACTGCTCCTAGTAACACGGAAAGATTTCAAAAGCAACGTGTCTTTTGTCAGTATGGTTAATGCTTTTCGTATAGGTTTTTTTATTAACGTGCTGCATTATCTATCTTACTTAAAAGGGGAGTATATAATATCAGACAAGTACTCGCGGGCTCGTTCGCGGAAAACATATAAATAACTTATGATATTGACTGTAGTAGAGTGCAAGTTCAAGCTGTACTGTAGGTAGAGCCGTCGGTTAAGATTAATCTAGTTTTAAATATTGAATTAAAATTCTGATTGAATTTAACGCGCTTAGCTATATCAATTCAGAGCTTCCTATGAGTACAAATTCAATAGATTCTTTTCCTTTTTTTTTTTTACTTATTAATCATTTAAACTTAACTCATTTTGCACAAAGTTACTTTCGGATCGGAGGATAGAGTTACGTTCTACTGGAGCTTTCTATCTTAAAAGACAAAAAATGTATTTGAGATTGAATCCTGGTGGAATACCCACTACGGAGATAAGAACTAGGAAACTGCACAAAACGAGGACCAAACATATCCAAAAGGATTACGTACTTTTATAAAAAGTGAGAAATTCTTATAAGATACGCATTGTATTTAAAACCTTCAGAAATATATTAATTTAAAGAGACAAAAATTTATATAACAACACGAGTCGAACCCCCTTATGAAATCGGCAAGGCCCTAATATAGCTGCTTTGGTGTTTCCTAATTTTTTCGCAAAACACTAAGCTACTTAGAATAAACGGTTAAAAAAGAACACTTGAAGTGTAAATTTCTTCAGTATGCCTTTTGAATAAAAATTTTTAATAATGTAAACAGACCTAAGTTTAACTAATCAAAAAGGGGCTCGAACCCTTGTTCATTGGTTTTTAATGAGGTGTGATTTGCTATATCGTAGAATGAGGGCGAGACTCGTCGGATCACTCGAGTGTTCCACTTCATAGAGTACTGTTAAGTTTGTATTTATTTTCTTCTTATAAGTGATTTAATTCCTACTATTAAACAGTTAACAAGATATTCCTTTCTATTATAGGACTTTAATCATAGGTATTTAGATCCAAGCTTTTAGCCATTATGAAACAACTATTGACATGTAACTAAACCTAGAGCATAGGTTATTCTATTTTCGGCGTCCTGTACTAAATTCGACTTCTTTTATGTATTATGAAAACAGCTTAAATAGAAAGACCTATTAGATAACATTTTTCGAATAAAACTTTATATCCCCTGATTTTGTACTCCTGAGGTTGTTTGTATCCCGAGTAAGGAGCCTAGGTAATATTGGATCCAAATTAGGAAGTTATTCTTGTTTTGTTGTGAAATATGCACCTATGTATTTTGTTTGTCAATCTATTAACTTCTTCCTCTCTTGATCATCTTATTCTTTGAAAAATCGCTGTACATACTTTTTTATACAGCTAAAAGTTGAAAATAGAACTTAATAGTAGTTAATGAATAATTTAAGTAGTAATTGTTTGTAATAAAATTTAATAATCAATAAGATATCCTATCACAACCTTGTTTGATACGAAGAATTTGTGATGGAAGGACAAATTAGAAAGAGAATTGATTTATTCATTTTTACTGCAGTTTTTTCTATACTTTTTTAAGTTAGTTGGTTAATGCTCTTCGTATTTGGCTAGATAATAGCGACTGAAAGTGAAGGAGTGCTTTCTCTCAAGACTAAGGGGGTATTAAAGTATCTTGTTTTTTCACTAATTGTTGTATCCTATAAGATAGAACTCAAAACTAAAAGTAAGAAAAAGAGAGAATAAGGGCGCTGCCCCTATAATTAGGATCAGATTATAGGTCTAGACTACACTTCTAAGGGCACACGTGGATATAGCCCCAAATTCTACTTACCGAACGGTAAACCCTCCATAAAAATATCAAATACTGTTGGTTCTAATCTAACGGTAAGACTTAACTTAATAAGTCTAAAATGGAACTAAAGTTGACCATTGACAAACGTAAAGCATGGGGCTGAAATCAGTAAAAAAGGGACTCTTGTTTATACAAAGGATACTCTTAAGTTGGTAAGATCATTAGCCTAAGGGCTAGTCGAAGGTTCAAATCCTGGCGTTGCTCTCATTATAGAGGTAAAACCGGGAGCTAATTAATTTTTATCCCTCTGTTTATCAGAAACTGGAATAGAAGAACCCACATTATATAACCTACAGCT
>JAYMTF010002927.1:0-16623 GCA_036897485.1 Pelargonium nanum | reverse complement strand
GGTAACTATTTGAAATGCATTGGTAAAACCACTACAGGGCTACAGTGCTACATAAAAATCCACGATAAATTAAGAGCTAAAAAGGGGCTCAAATTAATAACTGATATGAATAGTCAAAGGATTAATTGTATAATCTTTCAGGCTATGGACAAGGAATTAGAAATCAAGCCTACAGACTGAGCAACAATTTGTTCTGTCCTTAGTCCAATAGCTTACAAAGTTAACTCTTCAAAAGTGAATATTAGAAGTTCAAGTTTTATATTTTACATAAATCATGAAGTCAAAACTTTAAGAAATCGTAGGATTGATAATATAATTTGACAACAAGTGCAAACATATAGGTTTATCGTCCTTAAAGAACCTCTTAAATGCAATAGAAGGACAGCAATTTGATAGATACATATCATTATCACGATGAGACAAATATCATCACTCAAATTCAGAAGGTAGGCTTATAATAAGCTGCAATTGTGAACAGGATTGAAATCCGGAATTTTAGATAGCAAAACACAGCAATCAAGACTCTCAGCATTAAATTTTTATTCGAGCATGTAATAAGTGCACGTTTATAGTATGAATTAGAGAATATAATAAACATTAAACAATAAGTGCCCAGAATTCCCCACACCCGAAGAAGAACTAAGCATCAAACAACTGTGCACTTATTCAGAAATTCTGATGAAAAGTTTAACAAGCAGTAAAACTTTCCAACCTTTTCAACAAAGAATGGAAATCCTCGGGGAAAAAAATGTCTGGGCGAGTAGCATATGGAAGACATCACAAAATAATTCAAGACTTCAGATAACGATACCTTGGATACATGAAATTTGTCGGTTCTGATCCCTCTAAGAACTCCTTCAGCATCTTTGGATGGTACTCAAGTATCTCACGATAAATCAGTTCTCGAACATCTTCCTTTGTTATCCTCCGCCTCTCAAATTCAAACTCCATCTTAGTAACTGGTTGAGCAGAAGGCTCCCTCTCAACCTTGGCCAAACCCTTAAAATATGGATCTGCAAGAGCCTGACAACATACAACATACTACAATCAGGTAGTAGAAGCATGAATATTATCGAAAGTAGAAAACAAATCATAAAGACATTACCTCTTCAGCTGTAGGTCGATCCTTTGGTTCAAATGCCAGCATTTTTTCTAGTAAACGAAGTGCCAGGGGATCTGCATGTGGAAACTTCTGGGTCAAAGGAATAGGTTTCTTCTTCCTCATGCTGCTTAAGTATCTCCTGGCCTTCTCATTGCGTACCTGTTCATGTATGATCAGTAGCTCAGCAACCAGAAAAAGTGGATGCAGAACAATCAAAACCACATCAAGAAAAGTGAGTTGTCACAGGAAACAAACCCTGGCAATAGCTTCAGCAGATGGCGTTCCTAACAGATCTGTCATCAGGTCTAACTGATGCACAACATTTTTTCCAGGAAAGAGAGGTTTCCCTGTCAAAAGTTCCGCAAAGATGCACCCAATGCTCCATATGTCAATTGCTGGTGTGTACTGAAACCAAGTAAAGTTGCTTTCAAATAAAGTAACAACACTGCATTTATCATAGATGAGAAATGAACTGTTGTGTATAACAATTGTAAGAAGTTAATACTTTCATGGTTGTGACAGATTATTACAGAAACGCAGACCGTGTTAAGTTTACGGTAACAAATATGTGTGCTCATTATCCAACTTCTGCTTGAAATAATTAATGAAACGATCAAACACATGCAGGTTATTCATTAAGCATTATCATAAGCTCTGAGGATTTACAGCCTTGATGGACTGGAAATTCAGGTTCTCTTTATCAATCTTTAAGTTCTGGTTCGGATATATATCATAAGCTACCTAATTAACATTACCAAGCATGCATGCGCAAACCACGAGGAATAGAAAATTAACAGCAAGATAACCAAGATGCAAGAAATCATGATTATTGCTCACTAGGTTGGGTGTGGTTAAAGAAAGAATTTAAGGGTGCCTGGAGACTAATCAGAAGAGCAAAGCCAACTGCTACAAGCTAACTTGTAGTGCCTACATGGGATGGATCATTAATTATTTCATTCACAAAAATAAAAGAAATTAGAATACGTCTATTATTAATTTTAAGCATGCTCAAGGTAATCAACGGTATATAAATGAAAAGGAAAGTATAGGTGCAAAGGATCCATCGGTAAACCATTTTCAATAGCATACAATTCAACTGGGACTTGTTTCACAGCATGAATATCCCATCACAATCCCCGGACTTGATAGGGTTGAAAATTTGACTGCTTCCATGTGGAATTCGCATACATGCCAGCACTTCATTATTTTTGCATGCCAGTTCAATACAAGCCAGTAATAAAAGAAACAATGACCATAAGTCATGGAAATGCATAAACCAGCCAAAAGTTTTTGATGTTGGAACCTACATGCTAGTTTCCACAGTAGGATGTCACGAACTGTATGAGCAGAATTCAAGCCTAAGAGTACATAGGGAAAATGATGCACACACAACATTAACATATTATATGTGGAGTTGGCGTAATTGTGCAAATCAGAATGCACGATCTTTTCATAAAATTAGCAAGGTTGAGACAGAAGTAGACAATAAACATATTTTGTGAACAGCATTGCATAAACAAGAGCTAAGATATCGTATAAATACAAGCTAACAATAGAGAAGTGTCATAATTGCTGCACCTTTGAGAAAAATGATCCACAGAGTTCAGGAGCCCTATACCATCTTGTTGCGACATAGTCCTGTGTACACAATAAACGAAAATAATCACTTTCATAACATTGACGAACCACTAACATTTGAATTATTTTACGACTCAGTCTACATGGGCATGTTACAGAAAATAAGTACCACTATACCAGTCCATTGGAGTTAGACAAAGCAAATATTTACCGTCCAAAATATCGCAGTGGGAGTATCATTAAAAGCTACCCTCGCAAGACCAAAGTCACAGATCTTGAGCTTGCAGTCCGCGTTTGCTAAGATGTTTTTAGGTTTTAAATCGCGGTGGAAGACATTTGCTGAAAAATCATCTAAAGGCATCAGGAATGGTATATTCATAAAATAAATAAATAAGCAAACTAAATAACAACATGAAAATGTTCTTACATATGCTACACCAAAAGTTAATTTACAAACAAGTTAGGTTGAGAGGAAGTCATACACTTCGACTACAAGACTAACCTGTGTGTATGTACTTAAGGCCTCGAAGAAGCTGATAAAGGAAGAACTGATAATGTTCTGGTGTCAAATCATCATTAGCTTTGATAACCTGGTGTAAATCAGATTCCATGAGTTCGAAAACAACATATATATCTTTGAATTCTCTTCTCGAAGGAGGCAACAAGATGTGCTTGATCTCAACAATGTCCGGATGGCGCAGAAGTCTAAGAAGTTTAATCTCACGAAGGATGCGTGTGGCATCAGATACATGTTCAAAGATATCATTGATTTTCTTTATAGCAACCTTTTCTCCAGTGTGTGAGTCATAAGCAGAACAAACAACGCCATAGCTTCCTTTACCAATTACTTCCTCGATTCTGTACCTGCTTCCCTCACCATACTCAGTAAAGAAGTCCACATCCGCAGATGACTGCATACAAATTCAAAAACGTTAGCCACATGAGAGCCTCAGTTGGAGTCAGAAACAAAATGATTGTGTGTACGACAAGGAAAAGCCTATTTGCACACATTTTCTGCACACGGGTTCCAGTGACATTTGAGAAACATGCTTGAATTCATCATAATTTGCACAGATAATACAAACACTGGAGGGGAAAAGGACATTCACAAGGAAAAACATTTAGAGCTATTATTCTGCAGCCTCATTACATTCACCATATTCTACTAGTCCCATTCAAATAATTGTATCAGCCCTAATTATTCAAGACCATAGATTTTAACTGAAACATTCACTCTCATAATATACACAAAACCTCGATTATATGACTATAATGATGATTGCAATAAGATACAACCTGAAATTGAAATATTAAGAATCTTTACAAAATCGTATTTATGAAAAATAGCAAAGGAAACATTACAAATATGTGATGCCATGGTAATTAAGGAACATAGTATAATGAAGAAACGAAAAGGAGTATGTAAATACATCTTGTGTGGTGCCTACAAAGAGACAAACCCACCCACTAAGCCTATAACCAAGTTAATTAGCTAAAATAGCCATTTTAGTTCCTTAACCCGCCAAATGATAGAAATAAAAATACCCAAGGAATTTAACTTTTTATATGAAAACAGTTTTCCAGTGGGACCTCCCAGACATCGGGACTCCAGGGGGACACGGGCATATGGCAGAGACAATTGGGCATATACTTGACAAGATGATACATCTCATCCAGAAACAGAAATAATAACCACATGACAACAAATATCCCAGTGCATATGGACCAAAACAAATTAAGGGTTCACAGTGCACCACATCATTAACAAAACAGCAAGCAAGAAAAAGTCAATTTCAAGTGGATCAATTTGCAGGAAATTACAATACCAAAGACATCTATCTAGCTCTTAAACATTTGCTGATCCAAAACTACGTATATAATACACATACTGACATAAATGATCATTAGATATATGATGTACAAGATTTCAGTTACCTTTTTACGCTGATCAGCCTGCATTTTAGCAACAAAGCATCAAAACTCCTCAAACTTCAAAGCACTGAATCAACAAGAGCATCCAACTACAGGAAAACCAGAAGCAATGAAGACCAAGTTTGACCTGGCACTGTAAGTCAGATCACAAACCCCAAACACCAAAATTTCACCAGCACACATACACCAAGATGCCAAATTTACACAAATTTGGATAAACACAGCACCACAACAGCTGAACACTTTCACTCAAATCCAGATCAGAAAACAAAAAACCCAGCAAGACCCAGATGCCCAAATTTCCCAAACAGGACAAAAGTGGCACTGAAGATCAAAATGAAATCTCACCAAGAAAAAAAAAACCCCTAAATTTGAATCCGAAGCTGCAAGAGAAGCAAAACAAGTGAAAACCCAGAAGCTTATTTGCAGATAGAGTATCAAAAAGGTCGAAACTTTTCCCAATTTTGGGCGGATAGCACAAAAACAAAACTGTAGCGGTAGAGCTCACAGAGAGCTTAGTGAAGGGTCTGAGCTGTTTTATGTTGAAGGATCTAAATTTCGATGATCTCTAATGCCAAATATAAAATTGAAGGTAAAACAAGAGACAATTTCGGAGGAAAAATTCGATTTTTAAGAAAAAAAACAGAACTTTATTGGAGCTAAAACAGTGAAAATTTGAATGTAAAATTTGGAGAGAAAATGGTTGTAGATCTCTGGAAAATATGAAAATCTGAGTAGCAGAGAATGGTGTTGTGTACTCTTGTTTTTTGGAGGTGAAGCTTTTTAGCTTTTTCGGTGAATAGAGAAGAGAACAAGAAGGAACCAAAAATCCAAATTATTATATTCAATTGATAAAATAATATTAATAATTACAGCTACAGAGTGGGACTCGGAAAAGACTTTTAAATGGAGAGAAAGATCACACTGTTTGTGTTCTCAAATTACATTTTTGCCATTGCATGACTCGACCTTCTCACATCACAATCACATAGATGTAGTTGCAATCCACTAACTATAGTGTTTTGGACAATTGAGACTACTCTCTAAACATAATGCAACCCACCCATATGGTTTGGCCAAGTGATTTAAAGGATTTGCATTCTTTGAGATCTTGGGTTCGAGTCTCATAACTGACTGTATGGGGGTGGGGTTTGAGGTTTTTTCTTGCTCAACGTGTTTGGAGTTAAATGGGAGAGTCACCCCATGTTGTTAGTTCAACCGATCAACAAAAAAAATATAATGCAACCCATTTTAGCATGAAAGTCTCTCATAAATAGAGTCTACCTGTTAGACATGGTATACTTTCTCACAAAAGGATTGTTTTTATATTGATTTTTTTTACCCCACCCATATTTTATATATACCTAATTCCAAACTAGGATACCAACAATACCCACGATGACTCGAACCCGAGTGACTACGGTGCCTAAGTGGTGTGCTAACCATTTGGCCCGTGGGTTGTTGGTTCTTCTTATATTGATAAAGAGATGTAAAAATTTCCTATACATCATCCATAGAATCCCTCATGTATCTCATAATATGTTCTCGACATGATGTCTCGTATGCTTTTGACATGACAACGAGATACAAATATGATCTTGGTGAGAGCTAGTAGACCGTTGTAAGGAATATTCTTAAATACTTAAGTAAAGTTAAAGATGCATTTTTAGTATGTGTATGAAAAGAATAGTTAAGTGTAAATGTACATTGACGTTAACTTTCAAACAGAATATGATGATTTTATATCATAGGTGGCTATATCTTTTTGTCACAGTACATAATTTTTGTTTGCTATAAGATTTATAAGGTAGAGATTCCCGTTAATTTTATAACTCAAACTAAGTACATTAATAATTGAGTAGCAACGAATAAAGTTGTTTGAATGAAAGAGTTCATCGTTGAATTTGGTTGTTCGTAGCCCCGCAAATTCAATAGATCTATACTATGAAAATATTGGAGTAGTTGTGTAAGATTAGATGTCGTGATCTCACCTAAGGTCCAAACTCGTACTTAAGGCACAATCATCTCATTCGAGAGATACTCGAGATGGAGATATAAATTAAGAATGAAAAAATTTGTATTGATGACATCCGTTGACTATGACTTTGGAGTAACATAAACTCGATGGTCAACCTAGTTTCATGGGTATGATATATTCAATGAATTGGTCTTAGCGAAAAAATTAAATTGTTGGGGAATGTCCTAGAGATCGATCATTTTGACGAATGCATAAAATATCATTGTAAAGTTTAATTAAGCAACAATTGGCATTTCCATCTTTCACGCCAAACAAATTGATATGTTATCAAGGTCATATGTTATCCCCTCGACTCAGGTGCACCCAAACAAATTAAAATGTGATACGAAGGTTGTATGATCCGATAATGTAAGTGAAAATGAAGAAATAAGATAGGGACATGATCACACCCATCTCATTCACCAAGTATAGATTGTTACACACTGCTTGTAAGTTGTAACGTTTGATGTTACTGTCAATGTTATGAGATCCTATCAGATCACACTTAAAGATGTTATTGAATTTGTTTATCATGTTCCTTTAAACGTAATGACTTACATTAAAGATATTTTATAGAGTTAACATACTTTTAGATAATGTTCAAATTTATGGAATGGTCAAAAAAATTTGGCATACATAAGCGTAATTTTCCATCTTTTCCATAGTTGCCTAAAGTCTTCTGTATATGTAAAATTTTCTAAAACATTGAAATTTGCAGCATTCGAGCATGATTTTAGAGCATATTTGTACTTAAAATTGGACAAAACATTTACTTGAATCACATACTGAAATTTGAGAAAACAAATCGATTCAATGTAATTCCCCCAAAAAATTTAGGGTAAAAACTAATTCAAAATCAATTCATCGTTGTTTTAAACCTCGTCAGCTGCTTCGTTCTTCTCATTTTTGTTAGCAAATGAGCACACAAACCTCCAAGCTCTGCTTGGCAACCCCAAAACAGAGAATCTCAAATCTCAATGCTTCTCATCTTCATAGAATGGAAATAAAAAACACCATTGATTTAAAACACTAGTTAAACAACAATATCTAAGTAGTTTAAAACACCAAAATGCCACCAACACTTTTTATTACATGTCAAGGATTATCCTAAAGCCAAAACAACATTTAAATTAATGAGTAAATTGTTTGGACTGAAGAGTTGCTAAATTATAAGATAAAAGTGCACGGTGCAAGCAAACATGATTTTCCAATTTATCACTTAACATACTTGCCAAACCATTTCAGCATCTCCTGATGAGCCTCATCTGCACACTTCACAGCACCTTCATCTTCAACTTCGTACCTAACAGCCCACCCGTGCGCAACTTTCGGATATATCTTTACAAGTCCATCCACCTGTTGCCAATCAAAATGTAACTTCATTTTCACATTCAAAAACATAGCCTAAAGAACAAAGAGAATTGAGTTCAGACTTCAGAGTACGTTGGTTGGCACCGAATCCTATACAGATACTGGAATAGCAAAATCATGTCAAAGGATCTGTTTGTTTTAAGGAAGATAATTGTCCTGGAGCACTTTGGTAGGAGCAGAAACCTATTCCTTTGTCAATGGAAAATCAGGCTGGTTACTTGTTGGACAATGTATAGGCTCACAACTCATTTTCTCTCCACCTAAACCACTTATTTATGTACACAAATTAACCAGACTGATCGAAGGATTTTTCTTTCCCTTTTCCGCTGAATATGATGGGTTTTACTAGATGATATGATAGTGGAGTCCATATCATATGCAATTGTAATTTCAAGCGATGTAGCCAAGTTCTAGAAAGGCTAAGGAGGCATGCTGATTTGGAGTTCTAGAAAAAGAGGGAAATGGTAAAAACAAAAACAAGAAATGAGATGCTCGATAGTTTTTTCCTAGAATTTGTTTAGGACATCTTCACATACACAAACAGAGCCTATGACACCATAGAGATGTTCCTTCTAAGTAAAATGCTTTAGTGGGATAATCACTGAGGCTCTTTTATAGTTTTATCACGTCCAGCAATAACAAAACAACCACCTTTGGAAGAAAAGACTGGAGGAATCCTAATTTATGGTGATCAAAGCCAAGACAACGCTCTTCATATGAAGATATGGCCTCGCAGAGAAGCAAAGGTAAAGCACCCCGAAGTAATTGTCTTTTTTTTTTCAGTTTCAGTAGAGCTCAACACAATCATATGCACAGCCAACTAAGACGATGTAGGTTCTTTTTTTATCAAAGAATTGAGAAATTTAGAAGCAATATCTCAATCCTTAATTTTTTACACACAGCTATAATTTCATCTGGCACAAACACTATAGGGTGGCACAAGAATTGTACAATGATTCCCGTACATTAGCACAATGAACACAGAGAAATGAACGTGAGAAAACCAAAAAAAAAAAATAACGCAAGGGTCTTCCAAGTTCCTACCTCAGGTTTAGCATTTAAAGCTTCATCAAATTGTTTCAGGAGCTCTGGTGGAGAGAGATGGTCAAACTCGGCTCCCAATACTGCAATGGGAACCTTAACCTCTGAAAAAAGATATCAGCAATAAACAATTGGACAATGGAATAAAAAATAGTAGAGATAAAATCTGTGCAAAATAAATAAATTGTGGGCTAAGAACATTTCAAATTGACGGAAACAGGGTTTGTACATCAGAATGGAGTTAGAATATGTACTCCTAAACTAGGCCTTTTTGGTACTCACATAAGTCCATATACACCTTCTTGCAAGTACTCCACTATTGCAATTGGCAAGATAGGGTAACAATTATAAGTTCTACAATAAAAATTTGAAACCCAAAGCATACTACTATACTAGTATAAAACTTTTGTATAAAAATTCAACTTAAATCTTGTCCAGGTTGCATAAAACGCATTGTACAGTGTATACACACTGGCACACACACAGAAATAGAATGTAAGAAAATGAAGAATGAGAAAGAAAGCCAGTCAATAATAAGCTAAAATTATGTTTGTAAGTATATCGGAATACCGGTACCTTTGATATCATCTACAGTGACAAATGAAGGATGCAGCATGACAGCAGCTTGGATAAGGTCAGTCTTCGCCAATTCAGCCACAACTTTAGCTGGGGGAAAATACAATGATATGTTAGCCTGATTAGACAAGAACAAGATACAATAGTTTAAAACTAATAAAATGTCTGCACCCTTAACAAACATATTATTAAGCAAATAATTGTTTAAGATACAACAATGTCAAACTAATAAAATGTCTGCACCATTCACAAACATATTATTAAGTAGAAGAAATTCAAAAAACAAGGAAACGAGTTATAGAAACACAGAACTTACCTCCCCAACAAAAGCCTGCAGCACCAATTGCAGAGACACCTTTATTTTTCAGAGCTTCTATAACAGGTTTTGCTTCTTCAAATCCCTTATCCTTTAATAATAATTATAAAGGCTTCAGACACAACGAAACACACATGTGCACGCACAGATGTATAAGATTAGCAAGTAAAAGAATTTGAAGGAAAATTTGCAAAATTGGGGCATCTATTGCTGGACAAGGTAAAAAGGTTTGAGTGCAGCCTTCCACAATCCATCCATTGATCAAAGCAGTACATTAAACAAACAGGCTACTATGTTCAATGACATATTCAATTTGTCTGAAATGTAAAACTCTGAATAAAGGCCCTAAAAACTTAAATTTCAATCAAAACCAAAGCAATAAATTTGATTTTGGCAGTATGCCTTCTATATCAAGGCTGAGATTATAAATATTTTCCAAGCATGTAGTCAGAGGACCAGGACCAACCGTTCCATGATCTTTTAACCAAACTTGTATAGGTCTCTCGGGATTATCACGCACAAAAGGATCTCCATGTATGAAATCAGGAACCACCGCATAGAATCCAGCAGCTGCAACCTTGTCCGCGAGACTCCTTTAGAGTAGCAAGTTTTGCTTTATTAGTCCCACATGAAAATAAATCAAGCTATACAAAGAGCAAAGCTGAGAACAAATCACACCATTATACAATAATAAGGGTAGTTTATTAAATATAAAGCTCTCGCTATTTATCAACTATCAGAATCTAGAATTCTGGATTTTTGCTATGATGTAAGGCTTTGAAATTGTATTCTTGTGGTTGATAAGTCTCAAATTTCAATAACCACATGCAGAGTTGAAAGCAGAACATCCCAAAGATACAATAAAGGAGCTAGTGTAACAAAAAAAGAACCAATTAAAAAGTAGCAATAGTAAGAAAATCAGATTTTTTTCCACTGGATTATTGCATGTATCAATTACAGAGAAAGGCTGAAGGGTTAGTCAAGAACACACTGATTTTCATTTTTTGTTTTTTGTGGGAAAAAGACAACTAGATTGAATAATAAGCATTGCAAGATGCACGATGATGACCAAAGGGCTGTACAGAAACTTACATAGTAACACCATAACTAACTAGACACCACAATCATGCTGAAACACTAACTGCAACAGGGTATGCTTTTGTTCTAAACACTAAGTTAGGTAACAGCAAACTCTCCTCCATTTATTTCTATCACCATTTCACATGAAAGTCATTGATATCTCAAGAAAAACTTGTACCAAAATGCTTAACAAGCTGACTGCACAGTTTTTTTCTTGGAGATCTTTTACAATGAGAACTAAATAAGCTGAAAGCAGCAATTACAAAACTGATTCACCTCTAAACCACTAAACCACTACGACAGGGCAAAAAGTTAAGAACAAGCTAAAACAGAAAAAATAAAAAATAAAAAAATAAAAATTAAGGTTGTGTTTGGGAACATGAATTTTATTTGAAATTTTGAATTTGAAATGTTGTATTTCAAATACAAATATAATGTTTGGAAAATTATAGAATTTCAAATACTCATTCGAATCCAGCGTTTCAAATCAAATGATGGTTCCCAAACACACCGTAATGGAATACAAATCAGCTTTACCTTAGGTTAGGAGCTTCAAATCCTGCAAGATCAGACACCATAAACCTCAAATCAGAAGATGATAAAAACAACAGTAATCATATAGTATAAACAAACAAAACAAAAAATTGATCAAGACCCATCATCAACCAAGGAGTTATTAAGAAACCCAGAAAGCCATTAGAGGCTAGCTAAGCTCAAATTGAAGAAAGGAAGTAAATTGAAAAATCGCACCATAGACATCAGAGATGAGGATGATGGCAAGCTTGGAGTTGGGAGATCCAGAAATGTAGGATTTGAGGCCACCGAGTTGGTCGACATGGCCAGTTCCAGAGTTAGGGTTTAGGGCAGGTGGGTTTGCGCAGCACTGAGGTCCAGCCATTTTCTTCTGCTATGTCTCTCTCTGCTTGCTACTCTGCTATAGTGCTATGCAAATCATGCAATCATGTTTTTGATTTGGTGGATAATGATTGAACAGTAAATAAAATATTCACTGCACAGTGAAAATGGTATCAAAAACAAGAGAAAACCGACATTTCCGGGACCATCCAACTGGCGAGGTCGTGTCATGGATCCACTTGGTTTGGAATCTCGAAGGTTTGATGCCATTTGAGATGTTTATAAGCTACTTATGGACTTGGTTTGGAGTCCCGCTAATTCAAATTGTACCTACGACGTTACAAAATCGCACAAGCATAAACTACTTGTTCTACAGTCTAGCCTAAATTAATTCAACTCATGTGTTAAACAGGTGATTCATGAGTTCATTAAGTCCAATCCACGGGTAACACTTGTCCATCCGTCTAACTAAAACTCAAAGACACCATTAGGTTTGGACCGCTCAAGAACTTATTTTTCCAAGTTAAGTGATCAATTTTTAATATAATTTTTTGTCATGGTTAATTTTGGATGACTTAACTTTTATGATTCGTGTTTTTTAAACTTCATTAATGAAAATTTCAAATTCATTCAATTTTTATGATTTAATTAGGTTTGGACTAAGACTTGTCTGTATTGGGTGAGTTGCGCGTAAAACGTAAAAACATCCCCAACTCGCAGTTCACAAATTGCTCAAAAATGCATTACTCACAAGTGGTTTATGGATTGCAAAACTCCAACCCACAACGAGCATGTTAGGTTGTATATTTCTATAAATGGGAAGATAACCCGTCCATGGACACCTCTAAATGATGGTGTCCATGGGATAGTCAACACACCTAGCACTTCACGTGTTGGAATTTATCAACCATGAGTCGCTCGTTAAAGAGTGAAAAGAATTGTGGATTTACAAGATGCGGTTTTGTAGGTTAACGAGTTGCGGGTCGAATGAATCAATTGTTTACCCCTATTATATTAAAGGTTACAATCAGTTAATTATCACAAGTCGAGTTTGGTGGTTAGTCCAAATAAGAATGCTACTACTAAAGAGGCGCTGTATAATTTGCTTGGGGTGGTAGGTACTGATGGTTTTGATGTGTATCTTGGGGCACCAGTTGCTAGGGGTCGAAATCGATCCGAGTTGTTCCGACCTCTTCTGGACCGAGTGAAAGCTCGAATTGGGTCTTGGAATAACAAGTTGCTATCTAAGGCAGGTAAAGAAATACTCATTAAATCAGTGTTACAAGCCATTCCCATTTATGTTATGGGAGAGTTTCTTCTGCCAAATGAAATCTGTGAGTTAAATAAATTAGTAAGGCAATTTTGGTGGGGAGGAAGCACCATCTATTGGGCTAATTGGAATCGTCTATGCTCAAGAAAGAAGATGGGCGGGCTTGGATCAGACCTTTTCGGGTACAAATTTAGCATTGCTTTGAAAGTTGGGATTGAGATTAGCTCACAAATCCGAACTCGCTTTTTGGTCGTACCTTTAAAGCTAAATATTTTCAGGAGTGCTATTTTCTTGAAGCTTAGTTGGGTTCGAATCCGAGTTTCGTGTGGTGAAGTATTCTTGTTGCTCAAGTCTTACTTCGATCAGGTTGTTTGATAAGAGTTGGGTCGGGAGAAGGTACTAGTGTTTACTCGGATCCATGGGTGCCAGGACTACTTAATTTCAAGATTCACTCCGACCCACCGCGAGAAGCTTCCGAGATGAAAGTTAGTGCTCTTAAGGATTCGTTTACTAGCGAATGGAATGAAATGCAGTTGTCCGTCTTGTTTTTCAGAGTATGAGAGAACAACAATTCGCGAGGTTCTGACGAGTAGAGCTAGGCAACGTGACCAATGGACTTGGCTGCATGATATTAACTTAGGTCGGTACACAGTTAAAAGCGGGTTCCGGTCTCTTTGTCCTATGGACCCTATAGATGGGTTAGGAGTTTCATGCCTCGTTTGTGGCATGCTAAAGTGCAACCCAAGGTGAAACATTTTGCTTGGAGTCTGTTATCAGGTAGTCTCCCCGTGTTGAGCTCGCTCGCTCGTCGTCACATACTGATCAATTCTTTGTGTCCTCGCTGTGGTGCTCAACCGAAAATCGCCTCACACCTTCTTCTCTATTGTTCATTTGCAAAAGAGTGTTGGGTCCAGTTGGGTTTGGTTTCATTCATTCAGTCTTGTTCTACTCCAATTGACTGGTTTCAAAGCTTGACGCATCGTGATAACTCAGAGGAATTGGTTGTTTGTCTATATATGGCTTGGGCCATTTGGGTTGCTAGAAATCAAGGGGTCTGGAACAATATTTGGAAAGATGCCTCGGCGGTTACCTCCATGGCAACAGAGGTCCGCCTAGGTTGTGTTACGGCTCAAGCCGGTGATTCGCAAAGGGCCGTCAGAGAATAGGGGACCCGAGCTGAGGCTAGGCAAGAATCGCTGAGATGGGTCCGTCCAGAGAGAGCCGACTAAAAGTCAACACTGATGTGACATTATTTGAATCTTCACGAAAAGTAGGAGCGGGTTGGATAGTGTGAAATCATTCAGGCCATTGTTGTGGAGGAGGTCGGAGGTCCTGGTCCGGCTTATACCCACCAAGGGAGGCCAAAGCTCTAGCTATTCGTGAAAAGGTTAGGTGGGTTTGTGACAGGGGTTGGCTCGATGTTATCATAGAATCGGACGCAGCCTCAGTAATTTTTGCAACCCAGTTCGGAGGGGAAGGTGACACCAGTGTCTTTGGTTTGATAATCTCATATATTCGTGATATGTCTGATTATTTCATTAGAATTGATTTTGTTTATGTTAATCGGTCTGCGAACCGAGTTGCTCATGCATTAGCTAAGTCCTCGGGTTGGTTTGTCAGCCAATCCCTAGTTGATAGCTTGCTAGATGATGATTTTGCTTAATCATTAATACAAAGATTACTTTTAAAAACAAGTGACAAAAGTTCGGGTAGGGTCGGGATCGATTCGGGTTCGGGTTGATGAACACAATCTTATAGAGTGTTCGGGTTGGTCAGGTGTAAGGTTTTAGCCATAAAACACGTTTTTTTAGGGTATAACCGACTCTAAGCATTCATATCATGCTCAACCCGACCCGTCCCAGTTTTTTTCGTGTTGATAAATTCAGACCGGAACCCGCTGGAAAAGGGTTGGGTTACTGGTAACCGACCCTCACTCTCTCTAATTCTTCATCTCCGTCCCTCACTTCTGAGCTTTTTCGCTCTGAGAATTCGTCCTCCGCTGGAATTTTCGGCTCCAGCTTTGCGCATCGTCTAAGGTAAATCTCGTATAAGTTATTTCACTTGTTAAAGTTCTGATTTTTTTAGGCTTTCCGTGAATTCTTTTCTCGAATTCTAAATGGGTTTTGGTTCATTTGTGTGTTCATGTTCATCATGTTTTGTGGTTCTATGCTAGTTCTCAAATAAATCAATTGTGGTAGTGTTCTGATATAGGCTCTAGTTCTAGTTTGTAAAAATTTCTCTATATCATTTCCACTTTCTTGCTCTGTTGTAGCTCAACTTTTCTTCTGTAGCTTATCTCCTAATGCTGTTGAGAAGGATTTGTACATTGAATTGACCCTATAGAGAACATCAACTAATATTTTAGCATTGATTTGTTACATTTGTAATTAATGTGTTTTGTATTGTTACTTAATATTTGGCATGATCAATCCCTTCAAGTGTTTTTTTTTTGGATAAGCAACGGGACAGGGGGCGTCACCCTGTTAGGTGTTAGATCTACCCTTAAACCCATAAATCCCACCTCATACCGTCGGCAAGGATTCTCGAACCTGAGAATCCAAAGCGCATCAACCGCTTGGCCCAACATGCCTTGGTTCAGTGGATTTAGTAATTGATATTTTGCATTGACCTTTATACGTGGAAACAGAAGCCATCAACACTTCTCATATAGTATAAAATTACTTTTAGGATCTAATGACATATATATACATTACGCTACGGTGACATTGAAAAAAAAACATTGTTCTTTGTCATTTCGGCAACTAAATCGAGTATTGAGATGTGTTATAAAAGTTGGGTCTCAAGTCAAAGACAAGTTTTGGCTCATGATTTTTCTCCTTTGTAATTCAATCTGCGTATATTCTGCATATTGAACTCTATTTCCTTACAAACTTGCAATGAGATAAGTATTGACTTGTCAGCTTTTAAAAATATTCATTATCAAGGATATCCTGTTCGTCTTTGGAAGTTTAGGCAAAAAATGTCTTTGGACCTTGCTAAGGTTTTTAAGGAATCAACTTAATTGAAAAATTATTGAAACAATAACAGCCTGAGGATACATTTCAGGCAAAAAAAGATGCATCATTAGTGAAGGCCAAAGCTATCAATGGCTGGCATCAAGTGTCAGCCAAGGAGCTCTATGCAAAACATATGTCTTTGGTCCTTTTTGTGATTTTTGTCTATGTTATTTCTGGTTATACAGATGGACGGCAGTCTTGCAAAGGAGCTCTACGGAGAGAGTTTGCAGCTATCAACGATAGAACTAGGTCCTGCTTCAACTATCAATAAGCAAAGCGGTATAATTCTAGTGTTCTCAATTTGTTTTCTTAGAAACAATATGCCTTTGTTCAATGACATTTTGTTTGTGTTGAATGCTAGGTAGGTATATGATAAAGCACCTTTGTTACCTCTTTCTTTTATTTCCTTCCCCAAAATTAGGCCTAGAGGCACATTGACTTGACAAGCTCTGATATATATATATATAT
>JAYMTF010002926.1:0-16624 GCA_036897485.1 Pelargonium nanum | reverse complement strand
GGGGTGCTATCTGTAATTTCCCCTAAAAATTAATACAGATGGTAGCTCTTTGGGCAACCCGGGTTTAAGCAATGCGGACGCAATTGCCCGAGATTATAAAGGGAATTGGGTGGGGGGTAGCTCTTCAAAAATTGGGTGGGCAAAAACTGACTTAGTTGAGCTTTGGGGTTTGAGGTTGGGTCTTTGACAATTTCTTTGGATGTTCGAAAAATCATTGTTGAGGTTGATGCTAGCTTGATTATTTCGCTGTTTTATTCAAATTGTGATGCTCATCCATGAATGTATTTTATTATGGAGTGTAGGGAAAAAGCTTCAACTTTTGATGATTTTATTCTACTCCAAGTTGGGAGAAAGGCAAATTGTTTGGCGGACTTTATGGCCAAGTTTTGTTTAAGTACTTATTCGGTTTGTAATCCAATTATTCACCCTCCTGTGGGTGCTCGTGCTATAATTTTGGAGGATTGTAATTTGTATCTTAACTCCCACTCGGTTTGGCCCTCTTGAGGCTTTTATACACTATTTTAGTTCCAGATATATAAAAAAGGACACAACCTTTCTTCTCTGACTCATAATGCATCATCACATTCCCACTTCGTGAACCCACACACTACCCTTGTAATGACTATTGATTTAAGATAAAAATCTCAATTTTGTTCCGTGAACTTATTTATATGAACTCAATTTGATACATGAACTTGTTTTGACTTAAAACGACCACTGGATTTTCAGTTATGGATCCAAAATAGTCTATGATGTAAGTTACCGTCAATTTTTTAGTTAAGTGATGTAACGTAAAATTTAAAATATATTAAATAATTATTTTACCGACGTTATGAGTCATGTGAGAATAACGCCAGGTCGTTCAATCCAAACGGATCATCATACACGTGCGAATTTATACCATTAATGATAGAACACAATCTATTTAAACCACGCACGTGCCAATTTATACCATTAAATAGGTCCACTTTAAAGGAGTTCATACAACATAGTAATATTTTTGGTTTCTTTCTGTTCAGAAAAGCCCTATTTGACAAAACACACTCTGTAGTCTGTGCTCTCCCAATTTCCATCTCCAATTCTCCACAACTCCAAATGCTGGTGTGTTTCGTTTCTCTGTTTCCATTTCTTCTACTTTCCAACAACCCTTTTCTGGTTTCGTGTCCTTGATCCTTCCTGATCGATCAAAATCGTTTTTTTTTTTCTTCTCAATTTGGTTTTAGGCGTTTTTTTTGGGGAAATGGTAGGGCTTGCTTCGATGAGCTACATTGCTTTTGTTTTTGGTTTCATGTACTCCTTGCTTTGAGAGAATTTCTGTTGCTGGTTCTGTTTGGTAGCTAGAAAAAAGGGGAAGAGAAAATGAGAGAAATTTGGTGTTGTGTATTGAGCTAATGAAATTTTGATATTTTTCTTGCTTGTGCTTTCTCATCTTTTGTATTTGTTTTTGAAGTGCTTGTAGTTGGTGATTGCCGGCACGAGTACATCTGAAATTGGCTTGGTGAGATGATTAATGTTTTTTTTTTTCCTCTCTTTTTCAATTTGAAGCTTGTCTTTTACCTTGCATGCATTTTCCTATTTTGTTTTCTCAGCTTGTATGAGTTTTCGGTTGCATTGCATTGTCTTCGAATTTTAGAGATGCGTGTTGGGCTGGGCTTTGACTGCATCAAGCTATATATCTACCATGCCTGTTCAGTAGAGAGTTTTGAAATTTGTATTGCCATGCTACAATAAAAAGTGGAAATGTATTGAAGCAAACTGGAACTGTCTAAATTAAGTTCTGGTGAGGAGGTGTCTCGTGTTGCTTAATGTGTAGTTCGCATTGCAGATTTTGTTGAGCCAGCAAATTTTTGAATCATCGGCCTTGGTATGACTTATAGATATACTGCTATTAAGTGTATCTTGAAGCAAAAATGGCCTTTTACTGACCCACGTCTATGTTATGGGTGCAAGCTCTATGGCAAGTAACAAGTTTGGTTCATTAAGAGTTGTACTTTTCCTTAAGCTAGATATCCTATTATGTTTGGGCCCGGGGTTACCTTGTTAGTGAACAACTTGAGATATCTAGCTGTGATGTTGTGTACCTTCTATAATTTACTTAGAGAGTAGAGACTTACTGAATTTGAGATAAGGTGTTGAGAATAAACAGGTTTCGGGTTTGAACTAATAGTTGTGTCATTTTAGTATTTTTTTGAAGTTGATTTTGAACCTGCTTTACCCTCGTTTATTTCTATTTTCAACCTGCCTTGCAATTGTGTGCCTAATCTTTTAGCATGGTAATTTTGTTTGAGAGAGCTGAGAATACAATTGTTTTCCCGTTTGTTACATTACAGCAAAAAAAATTGAGAATTGACTTCGTATCAGTTTACTCTTTATCCCTCTTATCTTACTATTATACCCATGGAAAAATATAGGTTGCTATTTGAGAATCTCTAGAAGAAATTCCGACATCTGATTAACAATGCCACCAAATCCAAAAGTTCATGCAGCCTACCGTGCAATGAAGGATCTTGGAATTACTGAAATACAAGTGAAACCGGTCTTAAAGAGACTTCTGAGATTGTATGACAAAAACTGGGAAATGATTGAAGAAGAAAATTACCGTGTTCTTGCAGATGCTATATTTGAGGAGGATGAAACTAAGGTGCATTTTATTCTTCTCTTATTTTAGTCTGCTTATCCTTCCTCGTCTATTTGATTTTCATATAACTATGAATATTGATTTTGTTGTACTAGGCATCAGAGCAGAAGATGAAATCTAGGATTTCTGTTGTATGTCTCTCATTTCTCCTCTGGCCTTGGTTGTTTGAATTCCGGTTTCTTGTCATAAATCTCAACCACCTACTTATCTAGCAGGAGGAGGACTTGGAGGAAGGAGCTCAGATGCATGAGGAGCCCGAGCGACCCTTAAAAAGATTGCGCTTGAGGGGTCAGGAAGGACATGCTTCATCTTCTGTGAGCAATCACAGTCCTAGAATGGGTGGACCAACACTAAAAAGGCCCAAAGTTGAGGAAGAGGAAATACCTGCAACTTTTTCCTCCCAACAGTCACAGGACATGATGGAATCACCCCAGCCTGCTATTAAAAAGGTAAGGGATAAATCCCAGCTTCTTGGAATGTGGCCGAGCACTCAAAGCAGGCATAAGCAACCTGTTTCACCCAAGTCTTTTGCAATGCAGGGAGGTACTCATCCGCTCTCACCTCAAGATGCTCTCAGGGAGAAAAGACCTGTTTCTGATAGAGGATCCCATGCAGTGCATTCCAAGGAACTAGCTGCTGAACCTGGCTTGCCCAAACAGAAGGCGCCTGATACTCTTGCATTGATCAAGCCCAAAGATGAGCCTACTGATGACGCGCCAAACTTCGAGGTTCCTATTGCTGTCATACATCCAGGTAAATGTTTGTGAAACCTGAACTCTCAAATTTTGTTGTTAGGTTACTATTGTTTACTGTCAGAAACCAGTGAATACTTAGGATCTCTTATATGCTATTATATACTTCCCTGATCGGGAAAATGTTTTATCCTACTGAACAAAAAATAGAATAAATATGAAGGAGATCAATACCTGATTTGAACTAAGCAATTGTGTACTGTGTTCCAACTTATTCCATAAATGTCCGACCATTGTAAGTAAGGGTCTTTCTTTTGAGTGCCACTAAGGTCTTTAAAGTGTTTTAAATCCCACAAAAGGAAAAAAAAAAAAAAAAAAAAAACACTAATCAAATTCATATTTCATCACAAATACCAAAAGTAGTCTCAAAAGAAAGACTAAATTAACCTTAAGTGGATGACCTTCTGATTCGAATGATGTTTTCTGCTTATAAAAGTCTTTTTTGCTATTACCTTCTACAAGATTAGGCCTTTTGTAATATGGCAATTACAAAAAAATTGATAAAAAAGAAAAGAAAATGTTAATAATTCATCTGTCAGAGCTACTCTGTATCAACTTTCTAATGTAAATAACTACCACCATATTGTGAGGTGAATAATGGTTAAGTACAATTCATTTATTACTAGAAACAAAGTCTGTACAGTATAAAAAATAGAAATAAAAAAAAAGTTAAATATTTGTTTGTTTTGAATGGATTTGTGAGCCTCTCTTCTTTTCATCTTCTGTCATTCTGGTTCAGTTTTAATAGTATCAATATTATCTTTTGTTGAAAAAAGCACATTGAAGTTTCCAGTATAAATATCTTCGCAGTCTCAACCCTCAAGTCTTAACTTAGAGGGGTTTTCCAAAAATAAGAATTTCTGGAACCATGCTTAAGACAGGGTAAACCAATGTATGTGATGAATTTAACGTACCTTTGTATTAGACTAACAATTCTGTCAACATTTTTTTTTTCTTCAAATTTATAAAATAACTATTAAAAATAAGGATTATGCTCTACGACTGAAGTTGGATTGAAGTTCAATGGCTTCCTACCCTAAATTTTAGTATTACC
Source organism: Pelargonium nanum (assembly GCA_036897485.1). Lineage (NCBI taxonomy): Eukaryota > Viridiplantae > Streptophyta > Magnoliopsida > Geraniales > Geraniaceae > Pelargonium > Pelargonium nanum. Next base: position 12,180 of record JAYMTF010002926.1, on the reverse strand, counting down.
TTCCTTCTTTGTCTGGTTTCATTTCCTTATTGTTCCTCTGCTTTGATTAGGTTTCTTTTGTTATTATCTCATTATTTAAAGACACACTAATTTTCAGAGTCTCTCTCTCTCTCACACACAAGCTTACCTTTAAGTTTGCATTATTTCTTCACACAATTTCATAGACGAGATTATTTGCAAGTGACATATCATTATGTGGCAAAAATTAATTCAACGCAATATATTCTTTTGGGTTATATGATATATATACTGACTAAGCCAGTAATAGTATATTGATTACAAGCTATCAAATTTAGAATAAAGGATAAAGTAGTGACATTTTTGAAGTCATTCTGTTGTAACTGGGTATAAAATTTATTAAATGTTCAAATTTATACTATACTTGTTTCTGAAGTCATTCTGTTGTATTCAACCTGTATAGATCAGATAAACAATGGGGACTCGTTAGGTGTAAATATTGTTTCAACTGAACATTCAAATGGTCTGGAACCTCCATCTGGACTTGTTGATGAAGGAAATAGGGGTCATGATGCTCTAGCTTTATCAAGCGAGACAAGAACTCACTGTGAACTTGCAACAGTTGCAGAGGAATCTCCTTCTAAAATGGAGACTGCCTCCTCGTCGTTGGGAGAGGTGAAAATTTCTGAGTTGCAACTTTTATACTTTCAATTTCCATATACCTATTCTAGACTCTAGATGAGTGCCTCCAATCATAGGGAACTAATTCAACACCTGAATCACAGGAAAAGTCTGAGAATGTTATCCCAGCTCTTGATCTAGTGGAGAAACCAACAGCCCAAGATGCTCTTCATATTGGAGACAACATGGAGACCATTTGCACTACTCATATTATGTCTAATGGGTTATCACCTAATGGCCACATATCTGTTGATTTGACTACACAACAAATTCCAAAACTTCCACCAGCTCTGAATTGCTTGGATGACAATGTGCAGGGAAGTAATAAAATTATTGTGAATGGTTGTGCTGAAAGCAGTGAGGGAAACTCAGAGAGTTTAGTGGTTATTCCACAGTGTGAACTAACAGCTAATGAGTTACTATCTCTCCATGATATTAATGACATAACAAAAGGAGAAGAAAAGGTTAACATTTCATGGGTGAATGAAATAAACAAGGAGTGCCCACCATCATTTCACTACATACCTCAAAATTTTGTCTATCATAATGCTCGTGTAAATTTCACTCTTTATCAAATTAGGGATGAGAATGGCTGTCCTACATGTATTGGTGATTGTCTGGAATCATCCACACCTTGTGCTTGTGCAAATGAGACTGGGGGTGAGTATGCATATACATCAGAAGGGCTTGTCAAGGAAAGCTTCCTAGAAGAGTGTGTGGTGGCGAATCATAAACCTCAAAAGCACCACCACTACTACTGTGAAGCATGCCCAGTTGAAAAATCAAAGAAGGATGATGTTCTGGAACCATGCAAAGGTCACCTGAAAAGGAAATTTATTAAAGAGTGTTGGAGAAAGTGTGGATGTAACATGCAGCAGTGCGGCAATCGAGTGGTGCAACGGGGCATAAAGTGCAAGTTACAGGTGTAATATGATGCTTGAAACCTTAAATTTATTTGGTTATATATGAATTATATTTTTATCTTTTCAACCCAGAAGCTGCAGCTAAAGCATGTATTGAATGTTTTATGCAGCTGTCTTGAGTTTTTGATTTGAATACATATAATACTACCATTATTTGCCAAAATTTGCTGATTCAAGACCTTTGAAATTCAACATTCTCTTTTCATTTTTTTTGCTCTACATTTCAGGTGTTCATGACACCTGATGGAAAAGGATGGGGTCTTAGAACATTAGAGGAGCTGCCAAAGGGTGCATTTGTATGTGAGTATGTTGGGGAGATATTGACCAATATTGAGTCGTACGAGAGGAACATGCGAAGCACCAAGAAGCGTTCCTACCCAGTGCTACTAGATGCAGGTTGGGGATCGGGAGTTGTAGAGGATGAGAAAGCTCTCTGCTTGAACTCAACAACATTTGGGAATGTTGCTAGGTTTATCAATCATAGGTAATTCTGCATTTCTCACATTACACGCACCTTAAAAAGGTGGGAGTGTTATTTTGTGTCATAGATGATGAAATCTGACATGCCAAAGATAGACAAGATAGATATCTGCTTACTTGAATGAATCCAATTTGCAGAAAAATTGATAGTTGTATCTTCCCCTTTTAGATGTCTAGATGCAAACTTGGTTGAGATCCCAGTTGAAGTGGAGACCCCAGATCATAGCTACTATCATGTAAGGAATCCTAAAAGCTGTGTTTGCAATTTAATAGCTGTTTTTTGTTTTGTTGACTTTAATCTCCATAGGAAGTCTAATCAAGCGCGCTGAATGTTTTCCTGTTTATGCAGGTTGCGTTATTCACAACAAGAAAAGTGGATGCATTGGAAGAGTTGACTCGAGTGAGTAACTGTTCCCAATAGGCCGCAGTAAAAGTTTTTATTTTGTGTTCGTGTGTACACGCGCGCTTGAATGAGGAGATAGCTTGGTATTTATGTCAAAAATGAAGAGGAAAGCATAATTAAGAATAGTACTGATCTGAATTGTGAATGAAACAAATGGTTGAAATGTACTAGTGTTTGCCCTTTCATGCTGTGCAAGTTGAGTTTGTATTATTATGCTCAACTCTTTTTAGCCCACACCTACAACTGTAAGAAGGAAAAAGAAAGCACCCCCACCCCCAGGTCATATAAGCCTGCTTCTCACTTCAAAGTTTTGCCCGATTTTACATTGGCATCATTGTTTGTTCTTTTTCCATCCCATACTGTCTGCAAATTCTTTAGCAGGTCCATGCTTGGTCCTAGCCTACTAAGGTTATTTTGTATATAGAGACAATATGTGGTGCTCTTGGATACTAAATCATCATGTAATGCGTCAGTTCATGCTACAGTTAATTTGAATTTTTAACTGTTCTTTGAAAACTTAATTCATAGAAGAACACTGGGTTTTTATGCATCTTTTGTTTATATGATGTGTGCAGGATTATGGCATTGACTTTGATGACCAGGATCATCCTGTCAAACCATTCCGATGCGGATGTGGCAGTAAGTTCTGCAGGAACATGAAACGATCGAATAGTAAGTATGTCATTATATGCAATAATGTAGCCACTTCCTGTAGTAATGTTTTTGGAGTAGTTTTGTATTGGCATGCATCTCTGCTGGCTAAAGAATACATTAGCAGTTCATAGTTTTCGTACTGCTGCTGTTGATGTTGGTCATCCTGTTCTTGTCAATTTGCAGGATCTAGATCTGCAGTAACTGCAAGATGAGTAGATGTCGGGTCATGGTATGGGGTAGTGCTGATGAAAATAAATTCTTCCAAAATACTGGCTATCCTGTTTCACCGGGTAAACAATTGTATTGCTGGGAACATGTTTTGGATATTTTGTACTGGTATCTTTCTCTTCTTCTTTTTTTCTTGTGTCTGGCCCCTAGGGCTGTTGGTAAATTAGAGAATGTGCATTTCGATCCTGATCTGTACATGTCCCCAAAAAGACGGGGAAAGAAATATTTTTTACCCAGCAATAAAAATGCCCTTATTTGTCCATTTCAATTTTTTATATTTTTGGGTAATGTATGGTTGGATAGCTGAAACAGTACTTATTCTTGGCAGTTTTCAGTGCATACAGGGTATATTTGTTATTTGAGATTTTGCTTGAGGTGTTATGTTATTGTTAGCACTCACATCTCATCTCCAAAGAATAATAAGCAAGAGATAAGCTATTTACACTGGCCTGAGTTGGCAACAATTTGCAGTATATGCTTTGTCTTGTGAATATCTACAATGTTCCATAGAATTGAAGGATAAATTTGTCCAACAAATACTGTCATTAGGATTGATATACATTTACAGGGTTATCTAATGTTAGCGACTCCCTATTGTGCGATCTGGATATAAATTCATGCTCGCAACCAGATGGCATGATGGGCCGGATGCTGCCTGGATTTAGTGGGAAGAGCGTTTTGTAATACCCGTCCATAATTGCCGTTAAGTTGCACGTCGAAGATACCTTTGGATTCTGTTCAGGGAATAAACAAACTTAGAATTACCAAAACAAGAAAAGGGAATGCATGTCTAGGGCTAAACAATAACTTTTTCCCATAATATGCTAATTGTTTTGAAGAGAAATGTAAGCATGAGCTAGTACTTTTGTTCCAATCCTAAGCAATCAATGTATTATTCTACTTCTAGAACAGCAAACAAATGTACCTGATACATGTCACACAAATATCCATGGAGGTTGGGATATTCAAGTATCTTCTTCTTCGTGCATTTGAACAAAACATTGTAAACAAGATCAAACCGGATCAACGTAGTAAACAGGCATACATCTGCAAGCGTAAGTGCATCTCCGCACAAGTACCTCGACCCACCCAAATGATCATCCAGCGAATCCAACGTACCAAACAGCCCATTCACCGCACTATCATATGCTTCTTGACTCTGAGCAAATCCACACCTGCCAATTATCAGTATAGTTACACACAACGCAAAATAAGAGTGCCCAGAATCTCAACAAGACAGAAACGAAATGTATACGGGCGGGCGCTCAGTGCCCACAAATTCATTGGGACGGGTACGAGTGTTAATTGATGAGATGACTATCACCTCTGGATCCTGAATATTGATTACCTATAAACACCATTATTGACATTGGGGTAGATGATCCGATTCCAATCCTCAATCTTTTGCTTCAACGAGGGTGGTGACAAATCCAAACCCGGATTGGTGGCCAACCCATTAAGCCCAGAATTGAACAATTCAATAATATCATAGCTCTCATTGCACACCACCTCCCTCCTCTCCGCATCCCACAGCATCGGTACCGTGCACCGCCCTTCGTACCCGCCGTTCCTCAGCCCGTACACCTCCCTCAGCGTCCTGCACCCATTGGCCTTATCCAACCCAGGGACAACCATATCCCCCTTATCCAGCCCAGGGACAACCACATCCTTAAACTCCCACGACCCATCCATCCCCGGCGACGCAATCGATACCGGCACGGCCTCTTCCAGGCCTTTCAGAGCCCGGACGATCAGGGTCCGGTGCGCCCACGGGCACGGGAGGCCCACGTAGAGGTGGAGAGTGCCGGGTTTGTGGGGTTTTAGGGAGTTGGGGTTGGCGCGAAACCGGGAGGGGGGTCGGGAATAGCCGCCGGAGGAATCGGAGGGGGCGAGCTGGGACATCATGAGCTGCCACACGGCGTGCCAGGATGAGCGGACGGCGGAGATGAGGAGGCCCGGCGGCAGAGATGGGCCCCACAGGAGGGTGGTGACGGCGGTGAGGGGGTTTGGGCTGGATTTGGGTTGGGCGTCCATTCTAGGGCTGACATAGCGGCGTTTTCCGGCGATGATTCGGGATGGGATCGGCGGCAGCGGAGAGGTGAAGAGTGTGGTGCTTAACATTTTCAGCTACTCGCTCCGTACGGTTCTCTTCTTTACTGGAGAGAGTGAGACCGTCGCAGGGCAGAAACGAGAACGAGCCTATTAACAGTACAAGGGCATTTATGTCATTTCGACTTTAGAAAACCCCCCCTAGATAATTTTTTAGAAGTATAACCGCACTCTCGGGAATTAGGCCCGCTTTGTCAGTAAAATCTTTATGCTCAAAACTCGAACTCTAATAGTCATTCTTTTTGTACCTCTCAAGGATCAGGAACTACCATTTTAACCTTTCTTAGGGGATTCAATCCACAAACGCAAAGTTTATGGACAGTCACAGACCATTCTAAGCCTTCGTGTAGGACCATCGCAGGCCATACATGAGAACGAGTCTATTAACAGAACAAGGGTAATTATGTCAATTTGGCTTTAAATAATCCCTAGGTATATATATATTTGCAGAGAAAAAAGAATTTCAATCACGATTTCCACTTATACCCGTCTCAATGAATTTGTGGATGCGGAGCCGCTCGTCCGGATCCATTTTCTTTGTGTGTTGACTGGAAGTCTCAGCCAAAAAAATGATGGCTGAGATTCTAGGCACTCTATATTTGTATTCACTCTTTGGCTCTCTTCAAGACGCGAGAGAAACAGAGGTCGGGACTCGGGAGAGAGAATTGGGCAGTAATGTCGAAGCGAAGTATCAATCTTAACCTTCAATCTCGATGAAATTCGTTTGGTCATTGAGAAAACCACTAGAACTTTAATTCATTTCTTGTCTAATTAATAATATTTTCTTCTTCGGATCAACCGTAAACAAGTTCAGGATGTCGCTGGGGGTTCTGGTGGCGGCGACGACGGTGAACTGAGCTGACTACACCGGAGCAACAAGCTTCCATCGCAAACCCTGGCTTCGAAAGGACAGTGTTTTCATGTACTTCCAAGGTGAGTTGTTTACTCATGTATGTGATACTAGTTGTTAAGCTTATCTTCATTTTCAATGGCGGAGCCATTTTCAACTTAAGGGGACACCTTTTTTTTATAAGCAAGCGTACCAACTGAAGTTACGGTGGCATTTTTATTTAATTATAAGCAAGCGTATCAACCGAAGTTAAGGTAACACTCTATTTTTTATGAACACATAAAAACAAATTTATAATATAATCCTTAGTTTTTATATCAGTAAAACTGCAGCAGAACACATCCAGATTATCTAAAATTTACAACTCCATATGCGTCATTAATCTATTTATTTGTAATTGAAACATATAAATAAGATTGATATTAACTTCAAAATTTTGTAAATGATAGCAAATTTATTCAAGTAGAACTGAAAATTTAAAGAACAAAATAGACAGGCCAAGTAGAAGCATATAAGGATTGATCCCATTTTGTAATTCTTAGAATGGCCTCACAGGTCGAAGACAAATGTGTTACCTGTAAATCAGGTAGAGTTTGAATTTCAAATCATATCATCCCAAAATATAACTTATTTTTCTTCTTCCTCCTCAGCATCTTGATGACAGGTTCAAGCTTCTATTTGAATCAGCAAACACTGAAAGATTATGTAATGTCACACAAGGAAATTAGGCCAAAACATGGTGGACGACTTGTATGATCAAATGCACGTGGAAGACTATGCACCGCAAGATTAGCAAGAGAAGTCAAATTGTTATAGGAAACAACATGAGAGCAAACAGAGGAAGATTAACACTAGCTAGGCAGGAATTAGATTTAGAGCAATGTTGTAATGGCGATTAATTTCTAATAAAATTTGAAAGTTTACTAATCATATAGGTGATAGTTGTTAACATAATTGATAGGGTATTAGCAAATCCAGTGTTCTAAATCCGTGTACTCGATGCCATCCATACTGTCCCGAATCCTCTTCTCATGCAGAAAATTAGATTTGATGGGTTCTCAAGTTTACATAAATCAAGGTGAGCATCAGGTTTTTTCCCTGAACACCATCTATCAACAGTACACTTAAACATGTACATATAATTCAATGCAATTATCCAATTTCTTACGAATTCCACAAAAACACACAAGTGCAAATGTGCAATCCAACATAAACTTCACAAAAACGAGTCCTTCAATTGAAAAGGTAGCAGGAATAGCAAAGGCTGTATCAGAGAGTACCTTCTTATTACGAATAAGACTTGATAGAGTCAACGAATCCGCTGCTGAGAAGTCTGACATTAGGGTTGTTGGCGTAGAAGGTCAATAACAGGGGGTTGCTCTCCCTTTTTAACCCAAATAACCCACCCCATACCGTCAGCAGGAGGCTCGAACCCGAGACCTCAAAGGAAATCCAAAGCGCTTAAACCGCTTGACCCAACCTGTCTTGGTGAGTGTTCAAACTTAATTGCACAAGAACATGCAAACCATGAATACAATGTGACTATGAAAATGTCTAGACGAACATTTATGATCAGAAAAAAGCTCGAACGTCTGTACATTTGGCATGTACATGTATTGCACTTTGAAGTGTGAGGACATGTGAGGTAGCAATAATAACCTCATATCTAACATAATATCTATAGCAACCTTTGAATGAACCTCATATTTGAATGAACACTTCACTAGAAGCTGTAACATCTTGAGTGTGCAGAAAATAAATGTGACAACCTTTTTGCATTCTATTTATGGCAAGAATCCAGAATAGCAGCAAGTAACAATAGTATGATTCAACAACTAATCAATCTCACTATGCTATTCTTAAAGAAAGAAAAAAAGAAAGCAATGCAGCTATATATATCCATTTTATGCAGTGCTCCTTATGTCTTTTTGGAAGAAATATCCTGAAACTAACAACATAAAAAACAGACAATCAAGTAAGTTGTGATTCAAAGAGAGTTTAAGTTTCGTACAAAAATAGAAAACATGCATGTTACATATGTGAAAACATACAATAATTAATGGTTACCTTAGTCAATAGTCGGGTATGTGGATGAAGGGGATGAGAGAGATTCGGGGCCAATATTTTCCTTTTCCCTCCGAGCATTTCTTTGCAACAATTGGACAGTTTATGAAATATAGCCGTTCAAGTGTGGGAGGTAGACCTTCCTTCGGCAAGTACTTGAGCTTTGGGCAATCCCAAAGAGATAATCTTGTAAGAGAGGTGAGGTTTTGGATTCCCCATGAAGATGAAGTTATGGATTCCACCTTCGTGAAATCATTTATCCAGAGAGTCCTAAGAGTGGTGGGAAGCTGCAAAGTAGTTGATAGAGTATGCTCATCTTCCGGTAGTTGAGGCATTCCTCCTATGGATAATCTTTGAAGAGAGGTGAGAGTGTGCAACCCCCACTCTGACATAGATTGCTTCATATTTGAACATTTCAATATTTGAAGATCAATTAGATTAGGAGGCAAACACCCTTGTTCCTCTTTAAGGAACTTCACACTTGGACAACCAGATACTCTCAGTGTTTGAAGAGATGCTAGACCATGCATATTTTTTGGTAGACTCTTTAGACTTCTGCAATTCATGATTGCCAAGGATTTGAGGTTGGGGATGGGCAACCCACTTTCTGGGAACCACTCTAACTCATCACTTCCATTTAACGAGAAAGAAACGAGATTTGTGAGGCTGTGCAAGCTATCTGGCAAACTTCTCAAATTTGGACAGTTCCATATACGAATAAGTTCAACTAGCTTGGATGTTGATGACGTAGAGGATGACATGATGCACCCCTTCGGAAGTGACTCTAATTGGTTGCAATACGAAAGAGAAAGTGACTTAACTGCAACAGTAGGTAAACTCACTTCATTTGTCGTCAGAGAAGGACAATTCAAAATCTCCAAGCTTTCAATTTCAACAATACCAATATCCTCACCTTGGTCTGCTATCCCCTCCTCAGACTTACATAATGACGCCAAATTTTTACAATCTTCAATTGTCAAGCATTTCAGCTTGGTAGGTACTATACTGCCTCCTCTTCTACTTGTAATTCCCAAATGTTGGATAGAATCGCAACTTCTGATCTCCAAATGATCAAGAAACCATGAGTTACCACCACCTTGAAGCCTCATCATTAGCCCATTCACCATTGACTCTATAAACTGACCCCCACATTCCTCTAGCTCAACATGTCTCAGCTTCCGTAGAAAACGGTTCTCATAATTCCCCTCTTCCTGTTGTTGCTCTATCTGGACTGACCCAATTTTCAGACATTTTCTTACAATTATCTTTTCAAGAGACGCCATCTTCTTTGGTAGCTTCTGAAAGTTGCAACAATCTTCTATTTCCAAACATACAAGGTCACGAGGCAGTTCACAGGATTCTTCAACCTCCTCTTCCCCAGATAGTGATACTGCTGCAAAAAAGGATACAAGTTGGGGACAGCTTCTTACCTTCAAACTTCTCAGACATCTCAAGTTTTCTTCAATCCAAGCTCCACTCAGCCACAAAGATGTGAGATCCTTACACTCGTAGATCTCCAAATCTTCAAGAGTCATGAACTTTTGCTCTACACTATGATGTAGACAAGAAAGTCCTGACATTTCCCAAATACTTAAGGTGGTGAGGGATGTAAGGTCAATCATATATCTGAGAAGCAACTCATTACATTTCTTCAACTTCAATTGACAAAGAGATGGAAGGCTGAACTTATAGTCTCCAATTAAAAGTGGACAGTTTAATATCTCAAGATCACGTAGACACGGGAATTTCACTTTGCCATCTCTTTCAGCAGCACTACCAGATAAACACCACTTCTCCCATCCCAACATATCCTCAAATTTTAGAGTTTCCAATGCTGGAAAAGCAGAATCACAACCACAGAATTCAAAACCCACCTTCTTTATTGCCACCATCCCCTTTATATTCAAGTGCTTGAGCAAAGGTAGTCTCCCAAGAGATGGTAATGACGTGGTCTTTCTGCAATCACAAAGCTTCAACTCCACCATACTACTCATCATCAATGGGTCTCCAATCCATGACGGGAATCCTCTTCCGCAATAAAACTTAATCGCTAGTGTTTTTAGATTTTTGTGGGGCTGCAACAACTCAAGAACCTTTGTAGCAACATCTGAATCTTCATCCTCAACCAAACAACGGTTCCATTCCATCACCAACCTTTCAAGACCATCCTTGCCTATCAAATGAGCCTCTCTTGCCTGTTGAAAGTCCTCGACTTTGTGCAAGCCTTGAATGGAAAGCTCTCCTTTCAGATGTGAAAGGCCTTTCATGTCTCTTATGTTGAGTCTATCACCTCCTTCCTCTCCCACAATGAATTTTGTCAAACCTTGAAGATCTGTCAGTCTACCAATTCCCATTGGCAACTCTATCAACTTAGGTGTTCCACTGATATCAAGATGCCACAAGTTAGTTAGATTTCCAATACCTGTTGGCAACTTCTCAAGCTCATAACATTCTCTTAATAACAATGTTTGCAAGGTCAAGAGAGAGCAAACAAATTCAGGTAACAATCTGATAGCAGTTTCTGATAAATTCAGATATCTTAATTGGTTCAAACCATTGAATGACTCTGGTACCTCCCTGATCTGATAATTGCTCAAAGATAGTGCTCTCAAATGTTTTAGTTTCAACAACTCATTCAAAACACCATTAGATATCCATGTGTAATAATTGAATTCATGAATAGGTAATGCCAATAATGTACGCAAACCCTTCCCTTCACCAAACACTCCATATCTTCCCGAGACTTCATATTGACAGCGGGCGAAAGACAAATGACGTACCTTTTGAATACTTGAAGGTAGTTTATCTCTCTCATCCGAATGGAAGCATATTTCCCCAGCAACATGTTGAGCTAGATCATGGATGAGATCATGCATCACAAATTTTGTACTGTCTTTGCTTGAATATTGAAAAAATGCCCTTGACAACAAGTCACGGAAAAATTGAACACCCACGTCTTGCGTATGCTTCTCCCGTATTAGTTTTGGTACAAAGCCTTCAGCTATCCATAACAGGACTAGCTCATTCACGGTGAATTCATAATCTTTAGGAAATATAGCACAAAAAACAAAACACTGCTTCAATTTAGAGGGAAGATGCTGATAGCTCAATCTCAGAGCTGGAAGGATATCACTTTTCTCTTTTGGAAAATGCCAAATCTGACTTTCCAAAACGCCTACCCATTCACCAGGATGCATCTTAGTTCGCAGTAACCCGCCAAGGGTCTTTGCTGCCAAAGGCAACCCTTTACATTTCCTGACTATCTTTTCGCCAACATCTTTCAAATCTGGGTGTCCATCAAAAGTAGTTGCTCCCAATGCATGTTGAGCAAATAAACAGAGACAGTCATCAAACGATAGCTCCCCCAAACTGTAAGGTTGGCAAGTTCCCATAATTGATGCAACACCAAGATTGCGAGTTGTGACAACTATCTTACTTCCCGGCGCACCTCTTAAAGGCTTGTAAAGGGCCGTCCAAGCTTCATACTTCTCATTCCAAACGTCATCTAGAACAATAAAAAATTTCTTTCCATACAAAATGCTCCGCAACTTGACTTGAAGCTGATCTAGAGTCATGCCATCACGAGTCTCAATACCAAATGACTCTATAATAGTTTTTGTTATCCTAAGAATATCAAAAGTGTCAGAAACACAGACCCAAGCTCTGAGATCAAAATGGACCTTGACTTTCTTGTCATTGTAAAGTAGCTGAGCCAGAGTTGTCTTCCCCGACCCTCCCATGCCTTGTATCGGAATCACAGACACTCCTTCACCACCACCAGCATCAGTTGGTTCAGTAGTCAGCAGCAAATCAAGAATAGCCCGCTTGTC
>JAYMTF010002925.1:0-16629 GCA_036897485.1 Pelargonium nanum | reverse complement strand
AAAATTGTTTAATAATAAAAATTCTAAAATATTGTTTCCCAAAATTAAAAAAAAAAACAAAAAACAATGCATTTTTTTTTCTCTTCTTTGGGTTATTTTATAATTAAACAAAATTGCATGCCAAAATTAATAAATTGATGACGTGGCGATCTAATACGCATAATAATTTTTGGTTCAACTTTTATAGTATGTATAGATTTGAGATTTTCAATTATGTATTCATTGTAAAAGTAAAAACAAATTAGACAAAAATGAAAAAAAATTATAACTTTGTATTTTGATTTTCAATTTTAATCTTTTTGAACATTCTCGTGTAATATGTTAAATCGAACATGATATTATTTTCAAATTTTTAGAAAATAAAAATAAAAATAATATCTGTTATAGTCATTTTCACATTATAAATTGAATGTCTTTATATATAAAAAAATTAATCACTTTTTACAAGATAATTCAAGTGCTCATTGACATTTTCTTACCAAATAGTTAACAACTTATTCTTAAAAAGAGCCGAAACACAAAAAATTGTGTACAAACTCTGTCTACTTATAAGCTATTTTTGATAACTAATCCAAACAATCTCTCACTTATTCTTAATTTATATTGAAAAAGAAGATACATTTCATTTGAAACAACATAGTACTTGCGTAGAATTCGATCACAACAAAATGATGAAAAATGTTTTGGAGCTTACAATACCTCTTCAAATGTCACAGATCATTTTATAAGTTATACCAACAACGCCTGAAGATAGACTCGAACCTGAGTTTAGGAACAAACGCCATAAACCACTTACCCCAATAGTTGTTGGTAAATGACATTTTCCTGGGGAAAAAAAGGGAGAAAAATGCCATTCTACACTAATTTAATCCACTACGTTTAATTCATTATTGGACAACAAAATTAAAATAGAACTGTGTGAACCAAGTTATTGCCATCACATATATACAAGGTAGTAAGTACATAATTCCAATAATTGAATGACATAAACATATTTAAATTCACATGTAGCTGGTTATATGAAAAATATAACTCAATAAGAAACTAATATCACCATAATATTTCTCTATTTTCGTCGTCATCATCATCTTAATTTTCGACTGAGGAGCTGGCCCTCACAAAGGACCCCCGACGGTTGCCGCCAACAATCACATCCTTAAGTCGCGTTATGGGCCCCAACATCCTGCCCTTCCTCTGTAACAAGAGATGTACGAGTAAATAATAAAATACTATAACAAACTCCACATAGAACTGTCATAATGGAGTCCTCAAAGGAGAACAAACTAATATCATACTTGAATAATAGCTTTACATTATGTAGAAGATAGAGAGCAAACATAAGTGCAATAACCAGAGGAGCTATGGACACATTTGGTCTTTAGGTAGACAACAGTCAGTTTCAAAGCTAGACTGAATTATGCATCACAATCAACAAATAGGTTTCGGGTGCATATGCTTAAATCATGCCAATAAGCTGTGGCACAAAAGCTCAATCCAATCAATCTAGCAATAACGGTTTTTAGTCTGAGACAGCAATGTATAATATTCTAAAATGGCATATTCTAAAAAGAACTAGAAAATTACTTACTTTTGCATGACACAGTGCTAATTGCTACATAAATAATACTAAAGAGCAAGCCACATACCTCATCATTGATGCTGAACAACCATTTCTGTTGCAAAATCTGCCACCTTTCTTGCTGCCAGTGCTGACCAAGAATTACAAGGCCCATCACAGCAGCTGCAATGAAAACTGACCAAATAGTATTTGTGTCTTTTGCATGAGAATAGATGGAAGCAGCTCTCCTCTTCCACCAAGCGTTGCATGGAAGGGATCCATCATACTTATCCTCTTCTGTAGGTTTTGAGGGCAGTGAGGTGTCGGGGGAGAAGTCTAAGACTTTGCTGGAGGGTTCAACTATTTCAGGATTAGATGCGCTCTGACCAGAGCAGGTGATTGATTCACCAGTAGGTGCTTCATTGTGGAATGAACTGAATTTAGATGCACTGTACATACTTTGCTCTTTGTCAACATCAACCAAATCTAAATCCTGTAGAGTTGTGCTTTTGTCAAAGAATTGCATTCCTGGAAACTCATCTGGAACAGTCAAGCCTTTCAGACTCCAGATTTCTTCATTTTTCTCACTAGATATACTGCCTTCATCCACACTATATTCAGAGACAACATCCTTACCTCCAGCATTCTTCACTGCATCATCACTATGAATATCAGCGGCATCAGGTTCCAGTGGCAGATTCTCATGCTGACTAGGTGGAAAGACAAAGTGACCGGACATAAATAGAGCATGGGAAGTTTCTCCCTCTTCACCCTGGTTATAACCCTCATCATAATCCTTCACCTCAACTTCCTTTGGGCCAGGAGCTGCAGAATATGCTGATGCTGTAAGTGATACAACTTCCCATTCATTCCCCCGAGCACTAGTTACTTCTCCCTCGTCATTATCAGCCATCTCTAAAATCTAGGATTCTCTGGAGATTACTTCACCAAGGAAAATACCATTAATGGTGAAGGCAGAGAAAACAAGAGAGATCAATAATGAAAACTACACAACCCAAATATTGTCATAAACTACCTTCTCAACCAGAATTGGAACAATCAGAAAATATCACTAGCATTATAAAGTGAGAACCAAATAAGTTATTCTCCATAGATATTGATTGTAAAAGCAAAATGCAAAACAATAAATCAAAATTTTCTAGCTTTACTCATACCAGAAGTGAGACTGAGTTGCAAAGGAGACCCTATTCATGAACTAATGAAAATGAGCAAGAGCATTATTTGCTCAACTTACTGGAGCATAGAGGTTTCTTGGGGTGCTTATGGTACCCCAACCACCAACAATAGTGCTGGGAAGCCTCCAGGGATTGGCAGCACAAAGATAATTTATTTAAGGATGTGGCGCATACATGAGCTTATCTTCATTAGTTTTTTTTTACTATCCCCTCCTAATTTGAAAAATGAGATTTTATGCAGTATTCTATTGTTGTTGCTTTAAACTTATATTAGTGTATAACTGATTCTTCAAATTGAATTCTCGATAAATATAAGTTCCACACAAGTCCAAATTAAAAGAACTGATTGTTTATCAAGGCACAAATAAATTCTGAAACAAAAGAACTTGAGCCAAATATGATGAATTGTGAAGAAAGATTTGTTACTCAAACATTATCAATCATATAATTATCAGACCTGCTCCATTTTTTACATGCAAAAAGTCTGATTCAACTAGAAATTACCAAAGTCAAACATTTACTTGGAACAAAAAAAAAACATATTTATCATAAATATAGTTTGTTTAGGCTAGTGAGTAATGTTACAAACCTACCTCTCTCCTTCACAATCAATCTCAAATCCCTAATATCTCAGGTGTTGACTTTTAAATCCCTAGGATTCTAATATTCTCCAACACCTACTCAACAATCATCCTGTCTAAAGCTACGGAGAGGGTAATTGGTGACCAATCAAGAACAACAGCAAGTAATAAATCAGATAAAAATGAAAATCATCTTGTCCAAAAATAAAGTTAAAAAAGCTTAATCTATCAACTATCAGTAAGCGACCAACCATTTCATGAACATAAATTTAAATTATAATATTTGAGTCGTCTTCAATAGTAGGGGCCAATTATATAAATGACTGTTTAGATATAAATTTAAAGTCCCTAATGTCTGAACAGTAGGATCATCCCAACTTTAATGAACTCATTCTTTACAGTTTTTTCTAATAACATGAATTTATGTTTCAAATATGTTAGAAGACATATAATTAATTATGAGTGTATGCCATGGCCCAAAATTAAGTAATGTTCATGCATTTATCAAATTTCACACAAGTGATATAGGCCGTGTTTAGCAATTATTGTCAAGTAAAACATAAATTTTACAATTGTCAATGATTTATCATTGTTTGAATTCACTCATATGAAGCCTGAATTGAAACTTATCAGCTCATCAATTACTTCGTTTTTAGCAACAAATCATTTACAAGTGCTTCCCTTAAATTTAGATTTAATTCACCAAACAAAATAAAATAAAATAAAAAACAATCAGAATATCAATTGTTTTATCACATCTATAACAAATCAACATATCAAAGTTGCACAAACAAACAGCTCCGAGCCAAACAGATCCAATTCCAGGATATAGAGTCCGATCTCGCCAACTTAAAAAGAAAAAACACAAACAATTGACAGATCCAGAAATATATCGGATATAGGATATGAAATTGAAAAGAAAAAAAAACGCAAAACTCGGTGCGTGATCAGATACAAAGTAGAAAACGAAAAGAACAAGAAAACGAAGAAGATCGATCAGAAACGAAAACAGATGGATCTGAAATTGAAGCAGTACCTGGAAGAAAGGTGAAGGTGGAGAAGCGAAGCCCTTGGGTGTAGGTGGTTCTGGTTGAGATTGAGGTTGAGGTTCTAGTTGTAGTTGGCGTGTTGGTGTGAGTGAGAGGAATATTGTGGGAACATCGTGTTGGTCAATTCAGTTTCATCTCTATCTTCTCTTTATCTAATCAATCATACTTTGATACATACATGTAGCTGCTGCACTGCACAGGATGGATTTACTGTCAACTGTTCCATTTTGTTTTCATGTTCATATGCTCACTTGATGGATCATTGGCCCAATTATACACTATGTGGATTTCTTATCCGGCCCAAACTGTTATTGCTATTTCGTTGCACCTACTTAATGTGTACTTATAGGTTGAAAATTTCGGATAAGATTTTTAATTGAAGCGAGTTAATCCGAATCCGGTCTGATAGGATTATGATCGGATTTCTTCGGAACGATAAGATCATATAAAATTTGAATTTTTAGTGTAAAATGAGTGGGTTTGTCCGGTCTGAAATTGATTGAATTGGATTTCGAATGTATGCGGTTTCAGATATAAATTATCGACTCTATGTTGACGCTCTCGACAAGTGTATAAGACTCGTGAGAGTCCGAGTACCGAATCCTTAAGAACACGGGTGGTACTTTAGACATTAATGCAAAAACAATTTGATTGAAAATAAAATAAATAAAATACAATTAGGATTTAGTTTTGAATGCTTGTAGGTTGAAAATGAGAAGTTGGGTACCCTAACTCATTTTTCATGTCTCATAAGGTATTTATAATCATTAGCTTAAGAACTTTTTTGAACTTACCAAATACGAAACTTAATAAAAGAACTGTTTTAGCGATTACAAGATAATTTGACCAGTTTATAAGTTTGCACAAACACTGATTGACCATTTTCAAAATTTTACAAGTAACAATTATTTTGAAAATAGTGGAGTTCATTTTTTTTTCCTGATCAGTTGGGCTACACAACTATTGTAGCTCTCTTTTTAACAACCAATACTCTACTTCATACCATCGATAAGAAGACCAAACCCAAGATCTCAAAAGAAATCGAAAGTGCATAAGCCGATCGGTACATCACTTTTTTCTTTTTTGAAATAGGTTGATCATGCTTTTAACACTTGGCCTTGGGAGTTGGGAGTAAACAATATTACCGAATTGACTAACGGCCACACCACAGACTGAAGTGAGACTCAATTAGCAATGATCTCCACTGCAACCCATCGTCTTCTTCTCTCAAATCCCCAAATTTCCAGAAACAACATCACTCCCAAACTCCTATCCTTCCATTCCTTAACAAACCCAATTCACATTTCCAATCCTTTGTTAATCATCACCTTCTCAAAACCCTTAACTCGCTCAACCACCCTGTTCGTCCGAGTCAACTCAGCCCACCCCCGAGTCCCCTCTCAAAACCCATCAAAGAACCAATTCGTTCCCGAAATAATCATTCTCTTCGCGTTCTCTCTGTTCCTTCTCTGCCTCCGCCTCTTCTCCAATGTATTTTTGCCTGATTTCCGGCACCGGTGGCATGATCTCATTGCTTCCTCGGAAGAATTCGAGGCTCAGACCAGAGCTTACCCTCAACATCTGTGGCAAGCTATTGTCGCTTGCGAAGACCAGCGGTTCTTTCGGCATTGCGGGATCGACCCATTTGGGGTTGCTCGTGCGGTGCTATCATTATCGGCTCGTGGGGGCGGCAGCACCATAACCCAGCAGGTAATTTGTGTTAGACCTTTTTTAATGAGCACCAAGTGTTTGATAAATTGACTCATTCAAATGGGTTTTTGTTTATTTCCCCTTTGAATGGTGGGTTCTCTTTCCTTGTTTATTTATTTTTTAATATTTGATGGTGATGAATTAGGAGATTCTGTTTCATAATTGAGTTAATAAATAATAAAAAGTAGTCCTCATCACATTGTTGATAATATAGAGAAATGAAATGATGGGGGCAAATTAACACAACAAGGTGCTAGTGCGGGAAACAAGAATCTTTCTATAAAAATTTCCATCATGAGTTGGCAGTTTGTTTGATTTAGATGGTAAAAGGGAATTGAGAACATGATGGGGATGTTGATGCTTGGAGCACCAATCTTCGAAGTAAACAAATACTACCAAAGGGTTGACCAGGAGCAAAGCCTTGATTGGCAATGACATAATGACAGTTGATGTATCACTGAATGATGATTACCTGTATGCTGGTCATCAATCCAAATCAATAGTCAACGGACCGTGAAGCAGAATTGGGGAAAACCAGGTCTTTTCCACATTTCATTCAGTTCTCTTCAGCATACACATTACTCAATCCTCCTTGTTCTTCATGCCGTGTATACCTCACATGGGGTTTTCAATGTTCTTTCTTATCGTTTTCTTGTTATTCTCATCTGGTCTTTCTTTCACTGAGTTCATATACCCCAATTTCTCGGCTTCAAACCTTGAATTTGTTGACAAAACTGGCTCCTTCTTGTTCTCTCGTAATGGAACATTCAAAGTTTCTATGTTCAACCCAGGTGTTGAAGGAACCAATTTCTACTTGTGTGTTATCCATGTGGCATCTAACTCTATCATCTGGTCTGCTAATCGGGATGCTCCTATCCCAAATTCTGGTAGAATGAATCTCACAGTCAATGGAATTACCATTGTTGATCATGATGGAAATCTCAAGTGGTCAACTCCGTCATTAAAATCGTCAGCATATGCACTATGGCTTACTGAGATGGGTAATCTTGTCTTGCTTGATCACCTTAATGTTTCTATTTGGGAGAGCTTCCAATATCCAACAGACACAGTAGTGATTGGACAGCACCTACCTGTTGGTGCATCGTTGTTCAGTGCTGTATCGAGTTTTGACTTATCAACTGGTGATTACAAGTTGATTGTTAGTTCCTATGATGCAATATTTCAATGGCTGGGATCAACATATTGGAAACTGTCCATGAACACCAAGGCTTATAGGAACTCAAATTATATGGTGGAACATATGGAAATTAATCAAACAGGTCTCTATTTGGTTGGCCGTAATGGATCGGCAGTGATAATTCAGATTGCCTTGTCACCATCTGATTTTCGGATAGCCAAGTTAGATGCATCTGGCCAGTTTGCTGTTCGTAGCTTTTCTGATGGTAGCTGGAATCAGGAAACTGTTGAGCCAGTTGATGGTTGTCAAATTCCCTTCATATGTGGCAGAGCTGGGTTGTGCAAGGGTGATGTTGTGTCCAGTAGTTCAAGTTGTTCATGTCCCACAGGCTTCCACGTAAGCTCACAAAATTCAAGTGGTTGTGTTCCAAGTAATGGTTCTTATTCTTTTCCATTTACTTGTAAATCATCTAGCAGCCATACTCAATCAAATTCATCAGTTCTCTCATATTTGAGCCTTGGCAATGGTGTAAAATACTTTGCCAATGCTTTTTCTGAGCCTGTGCAGTATAACGTAAATTTCTCTGTGTGTGAAGAGATTTGCTCCATGGACTGTTCTTGCTTAGGAATTTTCTATGAAAATTCATCTGGTTCTTGTTACACGCTTGAAGATGAGTTGGGGTCATTTATGTCAAGCAGTGGAGATGAAAATGATCTATTGGGTTATGTAAAGGTAGTAATCAGATCTTCTCCCCAAAACTCTGATGGTAATAATGGTGCAGGCAATCAAAGGCAAGAACTTCCTCTTGTTGCTATAGTGATTTTACCTTTCACTGGGTTTTTTCTGTTAGTTGCTCTGTCTTATCTCTGGTGGAGAAGATGGAGGCTCTCAAAGAATACAGAGTTAAAGGAGGGTCATATCAATTCACACGCTTCACCGGAGCTAGATGGCTTCTACATCCCAGGTCTACCTAAAAGATTTAAGTACAAAGAGCTTGAGGTAGGAACTGAAAATTTTAAAACCCTGATTGGGTCAGGTGGCTTTGGTTCTGTATACAAGGGTAAACTTTATGATAAATCAGTTGTGGCAGTAAAAAAGATAACTAATTCAGGGGTCCAAGGTAAGAAGGAGTTCTTCACTGAGATTGCAATTATTGGAAATATCCATCATGTCAATTTGGTGAAATTGAGAGGGTTTTGTGCCCAAGGGAGTCAATGCCTGTTGGTCTATGAGTACATGAGTCATGGCTCATTGGATCGGACCCTCTTTGGCTCTGGACCAGTCTTGGAATGGCAAGAGAGATTAAATATAGCGCTTGGAACAGCTCGTGGGCTTGCATACTTACACAGTGGGTGTGAACATAAGATCATCCATTGTGACATTAAGCCAGAGAACATTCTCTTGCATGACCATTTCCAGGCGAAGATATCAGATTTTGGGCTATCTAAGCTTCTAAACCCTGAACAGTCCAGTCTATTCACAACGATGCGAGGAACTCGGGGATACCTAGCACCTGAATGGCTCACTAGCTCTGCAATCTCCGAAAAAACAGATGTTTATAGTTTTGGAATGGTTCTGCTTGAAATTGTGAGTGGAAGGAAAAACTGCTCTGTACGAACAAAAAGCCATAGCATGGATCAGAACAATAGTGATGGTGATGAGTCATCGCTGTCATCAGGGTTGGGACATGTTTATTTTCCATCATTTGCCTTGGACAAGCATGAAAAAGGAACGTACTTGGAACTTGCTGATCCGAGGCTAGAGGGACGGGTAACAAATGAAGAAGTGGAGAAGTTAGTACGTATTGCTTTGACCTGTGTTCATGAAGAACCAGCACTGAGGCCTAACATGAATACTGTTGTTGGCATGTTGGAAGGTGGGATCCCCTTAGCTCAACCGAGAATGGAGTCGTTGAATTTCTTGCGCTTCTATGGGCGTAGATTTACGGAAGCTTCCATAATTGAAGAGGAAAATGGCCATAATGATACGGTTTTGTATCGACAGATTGATTCACATACAAACACAAGAAGTGGCTCACTTGCTTCTTATTCTTACATATCTTCACAGCAGATCTCAGGTCCAAGATAGCGCGGGATGGCCAATGTTTATCTTCGTTGTATTTTGTTCATCGTGAATGAATATTGCAGTCTGGCCTATGTAAATCAGTTTATTTTGTTCTCGCCAAAATTTAACTATATGATTATTCATATCATCACAAAATTGAAGGACCATTAGCTTGATTGGGTTTGCATTCTTGATTAAATATTTGAGTGAGAAAAAATTAATCTTTGGTGTGTGTGTGTGTGAATTTAGATGTTAATTTAGCAGTTGCTTTATGTGGTGTGATTTTTTTCTTAGATTTCTTCGTACTAGATTTTAGAATGAGGTAATGTTGAAATGTTCAGATTTGGCCTGTTAATTATATCTGTGGCATAGAGTCTGTATATTCGAGTTTCTCCCACTAATGTGTTATTTCTCATGTTACCTGTCAATTAAGATCCTAAATTTTCATCTTATGAGCATGGAGATGATCTGACAATGAACAGTGGAAAAGTTCATGCTATTATTCTTTTCAGCATATTGCTGGGGTAGGTGATTCAAGCTTAATTGCCTAATTACATCAATAGGCTTTTGTTGTTCTTTTAATCTCAATTTGAGAGCCCTTGTAAGTTATAAGCACTAATCGAATGTAACTGAAAGATTTTGGTCAAGTATAGACTGACAAGAGAAGATGAAGCTTCGCCATCATGGAATGTAAAAGTTTTCATTACTCTTGTGCTTACTGGGAAGCATAATGGAAACCCAGGCTCTAGAGCCATGTGGTGAACCAACTCGCCCCAAAGTTTAAGCTATGACATGGGCAAGCAACTATTTCAAGCCACGGACAAGCCAAGCTGTTTTGCCAGTGCTATTGAAGCTGGTTCTGTTCCTTCTATTTAAACTTGAATTGAAAGTTTTAGTTTTTAATCGTCAACTATCTTTGTGTTCCTTGATATGCATCTCTGTTAACTAGTGTTTGCAACTTTATTTAATTCAAGAACCGTTTGATTTTAATGATTCTACTTTTATATATTCCTTAATGTCTTTGA
The DNA here is from genome assembly GCA_036897485.1 of Pelargonium nanum. Lineage (NCBI taxonomy): Eukaryota > Viridiplantae > Streptophyta > Magnoliopsida > Geraniales > Geraniaceae > Pelargonium > Pelargonium nanum. The sequence continues at coordinate 6,308 of JAYMTF010002925.1, read as the reverse complement.
TATCTCATGGCAGCTTGTCAAGAACACATTCTTGAAAAATGAGCGCAAGATCTCAAGAAAAATTGTTGAGATGGTGCTGGCACTAGCAGTTGAGAGGACAATGTCAAAATGGAGAATATTGAGCACCTATATATGTAAGGTCAAGTATCCTTCTCTTTTTTTTCTGAAAGCTATCTTATATATCCTCTAACTGTGTCGTTCTAGATTTGTTTTCTTAAGAAGTTTAGATACATTTTTTAAGACATTATTTGAAAGCATACAAGATGATTCATAAATATATTTAAGGGGGTACGATGAGTATAGCATTATCACAGTTTTAATCACTCATTGTTAATACAGTTCTATTCCTTTTCAAGGAATGATGTAAAAAATTATCATGATTTTATCACTCAATCTGAAAATGTTATGAGACTGAGGTATGTAAAGCAAACCGTTTGGGTAACATTGTGCAGTTCTGGTGGATTCAGGATTTCCTGTAATCAATGCTGTTGCCACTGTGTTCCTAACTCCTAAGCACAGGCCATTCCTTTTTTTAGTCATATTATGGTACCAAATGTTGTGCAAGATGTATTTAAGGTGCTAATCCACAGGAAATGCCTTAAAATAATAGACTGGTTGTTTCCTCGTTTATGGTTGCAGACCTATTCTATTGCTGACAAGAAAAGTATTTGATTGATTGAATGGTGGCATTTCTTTGATGATTCTGAATCTTGAAGTAGGATTTAGTCTGTACTGTTCAAGTCAGTCAATTGCATCTTGTACATTTGTTGAAAAGACAAGCTCATTTTGCGTTAGACTGCTTGGTCATCTTTGAGTTCTATTGAAGTTATTGAGTGTTTGGTCCCTACACCCTTTTGAATTTTATATATCTAAGTAAATCACTTGTAGAAAAATCTTGTGAGGTAATTGTAAGGACAGAGTGTTGGAAGACAGATCTTTGAATAGTTAAGGAGGTCTGTATAGATCTCTCTGACAATGTTCCAGAGGGGTAATTTCACAAACTTTGCTCTTGTGGCTCCGTCGACTAATGGATCTGATAAGCTAATTTTTGCATTTGGGATTGCTTTATTTATTTAATTATATTATTTTAATGTTCACTGTTATTTTCTTTGTTTTACTATTGAGCTCATACGAGGTGACTTTGACAGATATACTGGGGACATGGTATTTATGGTATTGAATCAGCGTCTGTTTTCTATTTCGGGAAGCATCCATCTCTTCTTAGTCTGGGGGAGACGGCAATGCTTGTCGGGATGGTACCTGCACCAGAGCTTCGATCACCACTAAGGGACTCTACCAGGTTTGTAAGATCTGCTATTACTGAATTGAGCCTTCTTGTTTTTTTAGACTTTGCTCGATACACTGTCTGCTTTTGTACTTCATTTAGTACTTCGCTATTGTCAATGATCATTTAAGTAAAGAAAATAATATTAGTAAAAGCTTTTTGCTTTTGTCATAGAGGGAAGATATTTCAATGTAGAGTCTTGAAGAGGATGGTGGAAGTTGGAATACTTGATACCCAATCTGCACTTTTGGTTGCAAAACAACCTCTTAATGTACAGGATGACGGGCCAGAATATGAAGATGAATGTCCACTGTTATCTTTCTCTAGGGAAGTAAGTGAAAGATATACCTTCTTAATATCTAATCTCCATGCATATAAATTTTATGCCATTGAGCACAGGTTAATCTATTCCATACTTCTCTCTCTCTTTTTTTTTTACTTTTCTGATCACTATTATTTTTGGATATTCCGGAAGAAAGGCTGGAATTCCTGATGCTATGGACGAAAATGAAATCATTGATAAAATTGGAACGATTAAAATGAGTTTAGCTGGGTTTTAGCATTATAGTGGGTTTTATTTTGTCCTAAATTCTGCTAGTAAAAATTAAAGTTAGCTAGAGGTGGTAGCGATTCTATTTGCACCTGATAAAGCTATTTTTCTTTTATCAAATCTTGTAGTAAATCTTCTTAGCAAAAGGACTGACTCACACACCCAAATTGTTGGTTCCTTTGCTATGACTTTGTACTGTCAATGAGCTTAGATGTAAAAAGTATTTGCTGTTTACCAGGATGGTATTCTATTGTGGCTATTCTCCTTTTGTTGAGGGTATACAGACGGAACATATCTATTCCTCTGGAATGCGCACAGTACATCAGTTTCAACCACTAAAAGTATTCGTCTTTATATGAGTTCACTTCATTTTCCTTAAGAATTCACCACAGGCTGGATTTATTGTCTTAATAACTACTATATATTTCTTGAAATAATATGATAATAATTATCGGGCAATAGCATTGTATCTGGCAACTTAAGTTTATTTAAGTTTGAAGAACAGGCAAGTTTGACTGAAAAATCGATATCTGGAATGAAAGAATAGGGTAATATTTACAGTGTCATCAAGCCAAGTATGTAGAATCTCATCACTGGATTGAATTATCAAATTATACAATTTCTCTATTTTATTTTTCCTTGGTGTAGGATTTTTTCAATTTTCGCATACCATGCTCGCATTCTTCTATGCATTCTTGTTAATACATAACAGCAATGTAAACTTAGGGCAAAAGCAATTAATATTTGAAAGTTGGTTTGTGGATCTAGGCTGTTCTTTTAGGGTGGAATAGTGGTTGAAACTGACAGGAAATTGATACAAAGCAAGTCAGAATGGTTCACAAAAAAGAATACCGAAGATAGGAACACAGCATGGTACTAAGGAACCAGCAGGCATCACATAATGGCATTTTATGCACTGCACCATGAGAGAATGGAAGCATCAAATATGCTAGCAGAAACATATTTCCTGATTGAATCATGCATTGCACTAGATACATTGCTTTAGTAGACTACAAATATGGGCTAGTTTGGGGTCCCATTTCACCGGTATATATTTACAACTAATTCTATATATATAGCTGTTCTAATGGTGCATATATGATAGGGGTGGTCAGCGGTCGGTTCGGTCGGTTTTTTTCGAATTTTCAAACTAAACCACCATTAGCGGTTTACTAAAAAGTGAGACCGTCATAAAAAAATATTAAGGGTTAACCAAACCAAACCACACATTATTTGGGCGGTTTGGTTTGGTTCGGTTTGACGGTTTGTGCTATAGATTCAATGAACATTATATCATAAAAAAATCGATTATGATATTATCATATTAAAATTGAAAAATAAAATATTTATTTGATTTGATTCTTTGAGTGTGAGAGTTGCGTCGAAATTGTTGCATTAATGTTGCACTTGAAATTTGGAGTACGAAGATTTGAATTTTTGTTGTTTATTTGTTAAGATTGTTATTTCATTGTTTTCTTTTACTTTTTATTGGGTTTTAATTTTTAGTCTTTCAACTTTGTGGCTTTGTGTTTTTGTAAGTATGACTAGATTTGGTTTGCAATGAGAAACACAATTCACAATAGAGATTAGAGAATTATGCTATCAAGGGGTGAGAGTAATGTTACTAAAATATTCACGAGTGACGTTTTTGTAATTTTCTATCGACTTGTTTAGCAATTACCCATATATTTATTTACTATTTAGTTTTATTTCTCCTATATAAAAGTATATATGTAGATATATATAAAATTGTGAGTTATATTTATTTATGGGCGGTTGGCTTGGTTTGAGAAAAATTCAAACCGTGAATAGAACGGTTTGGATCGGTTTTATTTAAATATATACTGTGGTTTAATTTTTTATAACGGTTTGGTTCGGTTTTTTGAACACCCCTAATATATGGTATGACTCTTGACATTGAAAAATCAAATTTTAGCCTTCTGAACCCAACTTTTTAAAAGTTATCAGCCTTTGGATTTTCTGTTTGTAACTCTCCTGCTCTTTTCCTTACGAAATGTGATACATTAGAAAAGGTTGGTATGATTCTCAAGTCTTAACTGATTTTTTAGCTGTCCATTAGTTCTTGACATGCCATAGCAGTTGAAGGATTGGCATCCACAGTCTTTGACAAAAGTGAGGAGTTTTCTTTTCTAATATGGGTCATCTCTTCCTCAAACTGAGGTAGTTAGGCTTTATTTCAGAATATTGCTCGTCTCTTCATCAACTTTCAGTTTCATGTAAAGCCCTTCTGAAGTCTATAGCCTATTTGACCCGTTTCACTTAAAGATTTTTGTGGCAAAGTTGCGTCCATTTGTTCCACAATCAATCTTTGTGGGATTGTTACTACACGATGCTCAGAGCTCTATTGCTGGACATTTTATACTATAGGGTCATATATTCAACAGGCATAATCTTATTGGATCTCTCTTCATTGTACTTGATCAATTTAACCTATCTCGAGACTTTGTGATTTGTTTGTTAGGGTTTTGGAGATTCATTTCAAATGAAACGAGGAGGTCAGGACTCGAGTATCAAGGATGTGTGGGACTGGGAAAAAGAAAGCAAAATAAGGGAAGTGTTGGAGGATATGGAAGATTGGGCCTTATTGGTGGAACAAAGAAAGAAGTCAAGTACAAATCTATAATGGAGGGGAGTCTTTCACAACTTTTGTGGTTTGCCTTATTTCATTAGTTCAAGTATCTTGCCAATCCTTTTGCCAATTTGTTAGATTGTGGCAACATATATACAGATAGAGTAGATGCCTAATGGTCATAAAGACTACAATTGTAAGTTTCAAGATGGATAATCTTTAACTGCTAATGTACATTTATATATTACTATCTGGTCATCTCATAAAATATTATTTGAAGAATAATGGATAGTTTAAGGATCCATTTATTTGAGGGCACCCATCATATGTATAACCAATGAGTATGGCAAGGCAATGTTCCTATTTAATTATCAAGCCTCAAGCTCTCCCTTCAGGAGTAGAGCTGATAATTTGTGCTTACGTTTCATGTTTGTATTGTTTGAGGTTAATATGTGCTGTATGTATAAAAATAAACATGACTCGTTTGATATTCATGTTCAAATGTCAAACACTAACACCACATATATGATAATCATGTTGGTATGTCGTGTTTGTGTTAGTTTTACCTGAACGGGAGATAGTGTGAATTGCAATTGATGTTAGTCTTACTCTTTACTTTCACTCGTTTACCTTAAGCACGATATATTTGCATGATATGTATAGACTTGTGAGTAAGAAAGATGAGATGAGACAAACAACATAGATAGAAGAGGCGGAGAAGAGTTTAATAAGTGATTAACCAATCTTATCATTTAATATGCTATTTTAACTTTAATCGTGTTATTGTATCATGTGTTTTTTACAAGTTCAACACAAAAACGACACAATTATTAATCGTGTTGGAGAAAACACAATTATAAATATAAAGTTTTCAAACACTATATTTATTGTGATGTAAACAATTTATTTAGGTAGTTATGTATTTGTGGGCAATACCTAGGGCTGATCACGGGCGGGTTGCCCGCTCCGTGAAGGTAAATTTGGCCCCGCCCGCCAGAAGCGGATTGGTGAAAATTGTCACCGTCGTCCGTCCTTGAAACTGGAATGTTTGGCGGATTTTTCGCCACCGGGGACCGGACGGTTTAGCGGGTTGCTCGTTAATCGTCCGGACATTTGAGCTTTTTCAGTTTGGCCCAATATTGAAAACAAATTAATATTAAATGCAAAGCAAAATTAGAATAAAAACTTCATTAAACTAGGGAATACAAGGTTTCCACATAGACTAACCTAATGGTGAAAAAACATTAAGGAATGACTAAATTGCCTAGCCCTAAAGCCTGGCAAAATGGTCCTAACTTAATGGTGAAAAAAACACCCTAACCTATCTATGGAAACCTAAACCCCATTGAAAATCATCATAAATATCCAAAATGAAAATACAAATCCAAGTTACAAGTCACAAGTGTATCACAAATGAAACCAAACAGGTGAATAACTTCAAAAACAGTAAGTCCTCAAGTTCCAAACAGGTGCAGCAAGCCAGCAAGCATGAAACAGCAACAACTTGTTGCCAACAAGTGAAGCATTGTTCTTCAATCATCTTCCTCTTGAAACATCTTAAATTCTGCATAGCAAACACAAATATAAGTCAGAAACAAAATGGAATAGAGTTAGGCATTTAAACTAAAAAACATTAACACTTGACAATTAACATTATTACCTTTTCCAGCTTCTTCTTCTTCTTCTTCCTTGATTTCTTGCTTATAATTGAGTAGTTTGGCAGACTTTCGTATCCAATCTTGGACACATATCAGTGCTTAAACAATCTCAGGTGATAAACAGCTCTTGTAATCACTTCAAACTCTTCCTCCAGTGCTAAATGCACTCTCAGATGAAACTGTGGAAATAGGTATGGCCAAAACATCCCTAGCCATCCTTGATAC
>JAYMTF010002924.1:0-16634 GCA_036897485.1 Pelargonium nanum | reverse complement strand
GATAGGATTTCGCCCCCTGTCTGTATCAAAAAAAAAAAAACAAATGCACTTCCCTTGTAGCAAAAATTCGCCCCACCCGACACCCATGAATCGAAAGAAGCATTCATTGCCCGACCCAACCCGTCAAAGGCTGTCCGCCTTCAATAGATTTTGAGTCTCTCGAATGCTTTAACATATATAACTTGGATTTGATCCCAAGGCGACATCTAGAAACGATCCTCCGGAAGAGTGCCTATTATCCCATGTCATTCAACGAATGGACTTTTCAGATTCCGTTCTCAAACCCCACAAGAGAGAGTTCAACATTCTCTCCAAATCCTTGCAAACACTACTCGGGAACAAGTACACGCTCATAAGATAGTTTGGAACGAACTTAGCAACTAATTTCAATAATACATTTTCGCCCACACTAGATAAGAAGCCCTTAGCCCAACTATCCATCCTCGTCCGAACTTTACCAATCACCATTTGAAACACCCCACATTTGTTCCGACCAATTCCCATCGACTTGCCCCCAAATAAGATCTGAAATCTCCCGAATCTCTTCTCGAATTGAAACTCGAGTATTTGAACTAAAAACCAAGCTCGATTTTGAGAAGTTAACATGTTGTCCCGAAGCACGGTCACAATCCTCCAAGAACTCTCTAACCTGCTTCACTTCCCTAAGAGAAATACAAAATAAAAATTACTCATTTTGCGTTAAAATGAGTGTCTTTTGTTGTCATTTGATCAAGATTAAAGAAAAGTTAGATGATGTTTGTAATCCTATAAACATGTGTTGCAACAATTCCTATCAACGCTAACTAACTTATTATACTATTGTTACTTTATACGTAACTATTTTTCTATAAAAGAAAAAATAATACACATATTGAAAATAAAAACGGAGCAAAATAGAACAATTATTTTGGAATGGAGTGAATAATTTTTTTTTTTGTAAATCAAGTTATGCATGATCTAATTACAATTTCTCGATCTCTCTTCATTTCTCCACTATTTTGCTCAAAAAGTTATCTTGACCTAGAAATTTGACAATAGAGGTGACCAAAGTTCGGGTCGGATAGAATTTCAAGCATAAAACACATTATTTTTGCAGGTATACCGACCCAAAATGTTAAAACACACCCGACCCTGACCCGACCCGTTTTGCTGTTGTTGATAAACTCAGACTCGAATTCGCCAAAAATGAGTTGGGTTCCGAGTACAAGTGGGTCGGGTCCATTTTGCCAGCTCTAGACTTGACTGTGAGAACCCAGTATAAATTCAACTGACTGCTACATCACCCTCATCCACTACCGAATTTCAAACAAAGCATTGATTTTGAGTAAGACCCAACTCCACTCCATACCCATAGCCATGGCTGCTGCTGCTGCTCCAACTACGGTTATGTCGCTAACGTGCGCTCCTTTTCTTCTCCAAGGTCGCCATTTTCTCACAACCACTCTGTCTCTCTTTGCCCTCTTTGTTTCTTCACTTACATCTTCTTTTTATGTTACTTCAACACACAGGTCTCTGCTCAGTTCCTCGTAGCTTCCACCTGACGAACAAAAAGGTTTGCTTTCTATTTTTTGGTTGCTCAGAAATGGAGGGTTTTTTGTTGTAGTCAAAACCATAATTTTCCAAGAAGCTCACCTGAACTGCTTTTTACTTTTCCCTTTTATTTGCCCTCAAATTTTCTTTGTTACCAAACAGAATCATTAGAGTTTCTGCAACTTTATTGGGTCATAATGTGTGGTAATATACTAATATGAAGTCTTTGAGTGGGTTGGGTTAGGTTTCTAGTGTGCTTGAGATTGTGTACCTGAAATTTGGTCAATACTCAATTATTACTTGCAAGATATATTATATTTGGGATGTTGCTGCCATTTCACAAGTAAACGGTGTCATGGCTATTTGGAAAAATCTAAGAAAAACCTCTTACCAATTCGTTTTTTTAAAACTATTATTAGATGATTTTAGAGATAATAGATAAGATAAGTGCAGATGTTGGGGATTTGGATGTTATGTATTAATGTTTGATTACCATAGTAATTGGTTTTTATTGGCACGGGGTTATTTATGTGACAGCGTGTGTGGTTATTATTATTAGATGTGTGCTCAAGATAAGGATCACAAAGAGCTGGAATCCGTTACTCTGTTAGTTTTTTTAGTTTACCTAACTCGGTTCTGTTGATATTTCTTGGTCAGTAGTCTGATCTTGACTGAAATGTGTAATGTGATAGAGTTGTTGTTCCTTTTCCCTTCAGTTGTTTCGTTCGAGGAAAATCTTGTTTAGAAAACTACTTTCGAGAATGTAATAAATCAGCAATCTTTTATGCAGCAGAGACCAAGGAAGGCGGGATCCACTATGGTTAAAGCAATGTTGGAGCTTAAGCCTCCTCCATACCCACTGGTAGAATACTTGGATTTACTTTCCATATCTACTTTTATGTTTTATCAAAAATTGTTGATGTCACTTGAGTTATGCATATGAGTTGTTACGAAATAATCTAACTGAGGCTTTCTCAGTATTCGGCTATTCATCTAATCCATCTTGAATCTGGTTCATCTCCTGTTCCGGTAGGTTTAGGCATGGCATGTACATTCCATAATCTAATCGGAAGTCGGAATAGGCTTGCATAGCTTTTATCATAGGCTATCATGTCCTGTCATTTTTAAGGCTAAAGTCGATAATTGTTTTTCTTAATTATATTTTGACAGTTAGAACAGACTGGGATTCTCTGCTCCCTTGGACATAGTAGATATGAAACTATCACAGTGTACATGCTACATAAATATATATATATGTTTATCTTGATCATAAAATTGTTTGCTGTCAATTTCCTTGGTGCTAGCCTTTTCTCTTACTTCCCTCTTGGGTGTTCGTGCAATGTACGTAGAGTTGCAAGTGCAACTAACTTTTAGAATGAGTGAATAATCGGAATTTTGGCCTTGATGAGAGTATGAGACTCGGAAGGGATTCAATGCTCGCCCACTTGAGCTACATACCAGATCCAGCACTGTTGCACACACGTTTTTTTGTTTGTTTGTTTTGTTTTGCATCTATCTCTGTTCTTGATCTTCATCATCAGCTTTAGCAGTGCTTATCACGCATAAGAACCATTTCAGTTGTCAATATGATACTGTTAGAATTACCAGTGCATCATGGAATTCTTTATTGTGTCAGATTGAGTAGAGAGTTCTTTGTCATGTATCACTTTATAGGTTTTTGTGTTGGGCTGTCTAAAAGGTTTTGTTACCATGCTTGACTTTGAACTTCACACTTCTTGATCTTGGATTTAGTTAGCTGTTTCTTCATGGTGGTTTTTTAGCAACCAAGTGGTTATGATTTTCTGTTTTCAGAAGGAACTTATTCAATATGTGTAATTTTCGTTGATAATGAAAAAGATTCACCTAAACAAACAACCGGATAACCATATCCTGCACAACAATATCCTCCAACATTATAATGTTATTCTACCTCTAGACGAAACATTCCTCTGAGGAGTAAGTTTTAGCTGTCCCAAACAAAAATGCAGAGAAACATAAAAAAATATTTAGCTTATAGAGCATCAATGTGAATCGTAATTCGTAAGTCTATGTTCCCACAAATGAGGGAAATGCCTAGCATGTTGCTAAATATTAAGTATAGTATTTGGACATTATTTTTGGTCAAGTTGATAATGCAATGGTTTGATGGATTGGATCGGTCAGACAATATGGCACATAATTATAGAATATTTAATATGACCCAAGAGTAGTGGTAGTAACGATATTTTCATGTTTTAGGTGGTATTAGTTTCAAATATTATTTGCAATTTTTATTCATTTATTATGTTTTTCTGAGAATTTAATTCATTATTTATTTCATGCTGCAACCATTACCCAGTTTCGAGTTATATCTGTGATATTGTGTCGTGTTGGAGATAGTTAATACTCCCTCCGCCCCAAAATAATTTCCCACCTTCCTTTTTAGGGAGTTAGTTATGCATGAATTACCAAAAAATACCCCTAAGATAAGTTAGTTAGGATACTTGAGCTTGTTACAACAAGAGTACAATAGGGCATCTGGGCAAACTACCAATCCTAACTAACTGAACCTTAATCTCAACAAAAATGGGAAAATATACTATTATTTTGGGACAAAGGGAGTAACAAACTTGAAACTATTATTTAAATACATGCTTTAGGTATAGCTACTGTAAAGGCATAAAAAAATGTATGGGGCATAATTGGAATTATTGGCCATGTTGGTTGCATGTTAATTACATTGTTATACTCATCTTTTATTAATTAATGTATGATAGGATGCTCTGGAGCCGCATATGAGCAAGGAAACCCTGGAGTATCATTGGGGAGAGCACCATAGTGGCTATGTGAAAAACCTAAACGAGCAAATTGCAGAAAGTGAGCTGGATGGAAAGTCCCTGGAAGATATTATAATTACCACGTACAACAAGGGTGATCTTCTTCCAGCTTTTAATAATGCTGCACAGGTGTGCTATGCGTGTTGTTTTTATCATGATCTTTCTTGAAAAAAATATAATTTGATCAAAACTTGGTAAAAACTACAGCTTGGGACTTGGGTAATAGCTATCTGAATTTTGAAATGGATACTTATGGGTTACGACGTTGATCTTCTTAGGTTCTAATGAACTCTTGTGACCTTAGTCCAAATTAACAAATCTGACGAGTAAGATCGGACGTATTTTGAAGAGAATTGGGATCTCCCAATTTTGTTGTCCCGAGTAAGATCGGACGTGTTTAGATTGGGAATTTTCAATTCCTATCTTCAATCCCACTTGTTCTCCCATTCCATCAAATCCTGCCCATTTTCATCCCCTCCAAAGAGGAGAGGAATGAGATTCCAAGCCCTAAAAGTTATTAAAAGCACAAAGAATGATAATAATATTCTCATTCTGACTTCTTGATTCCGATTCCCTTCAAATTTGATCAAAAGCTACCTTAAGTGTCTTGGATTGTTCTAAAATTTGTGTATGGCTTAATACTAATTAAGATATATTTACACTTTTGCATCCCCTCAAATTGCAATATCCCACCTTATATCTCATTTGAAATTTATCAACATTTATTTGATAATATGTTGCCTGTTTGCAGGTCTGGAACCACGACTTTTTCTGGGAGTCCATGAAACCAGGTGGCGGAGGAAAGCCATCAGGGGAGCTTCTAGAACTGATAGAAAGAGATTTTGGTTCTTTTGAAAAATTTGTGGAAAAGTTCAAGTCAACTGCAGCTACACAGTTCGGTTCTGGTTGGGCATGGCTTGCATGTGAGTTACCTCCTCCCCTTTTTCTGACATGGTATTTCTAACACCTTGCTATTACTTTATACTTGTCCGTCTTTGTATTGCAATCTGAATTTGGCACGAGAGTTTTACGAGTATCTGCTTGTTTTATATTGTTTAGACAAGGCAACTAGACTTGAGGTTGGAAACGCCGAAAATCCTCGCCCAAGTGAGGAAGACAAAAAACTTGTAGTGGTGAAGAGTCCCAATGCCGTGAACCCACTTGTTTGGGACTATTACGTGAGTGATTATTCTTATTTATGTGTAGTATACAGATTTATGTGATATTACTAAATCCTGAAATTCGCTATATATTTTGGCTTTAATCTTAATGAGTTTTGCTTCGGTTTCTTGCAGCCACTCCTTGCAATTGATGTTTGGGAGGTATGTATCGTTTTTGCTGTCTAGCTGGCTTCGGATTGAATTTTTTGTGAACTATTAATTATTACTAATTACCGTGATTTATCCGAACAGCATGCTTACTACCTTGACTTCGAGGTGAGGCTCGGTTACTCAACATGTCAGTTTGCCAGTAATCTTTTTTGTAGTGTTTAACAACTATGGAATTTGTTTCTTCTAGAACCGACGAGTTGATTACGCATCAATCTTTTTGGAGAAGCTTGTATCATGGGAAACAGTCAGTTCCAGGCTTGAATCTGCGAAGGCCCAACACGCTGCCAGAGAAATAGCAAGAGAGGTCGCAATTGAAAATGCAGCTCGCGGCCAGGCTTACAGCCAGCAGGCCGAGCAATTGGAAAATGCAGCTCCCGACCAGGCTGACGGCCAACAGGCCGAGCAATCGGAAACAGAAGAACAAGTTACAGAAAGGAGATTAAGTGATAGTGATGATTCAGAAGAAGATTCAGAAGCAGATTCAGAAGATTATACAGAAGATGATTCAGAAAATGAATAAAAGCTCTTTTTTGTAGACTTGTAGTGATAAAAGTCAGTAATGTTTTTTCAATTAGAAGGTTAGATAGCTTGTGTACATATACAAGTGTTAGTGTCTGTTTTTTTGCATTTGTTGCAAAAAAAGTAGTGTATGAACAAATGTATTGACTAAAAGCTCTATCACTTGAGGCCTTGTGTTATTCCAAAACTAGCATCCATAGTATGTTTGATCATTGGAACAAAATTGCTATTCTCTATATAATATTGACAATGGAAGTAGTGAAACCTGATCAACTTAAGGGGAAAATCTTTAGAGACAAAAGGCCATCCAGGTCGGACAGCTTTGAATTGTCAATCCGCGGCGGTCCAAAAATATTCCAAAACCGAAGAGTCTCATCTTCATCGGCTGATACAACAGTTAAGGCATCGGGATTCGGGATAAATGTGTCATCTTTTCTTTTTTAGCAAGTTAATTGTCAATACTTAATAGCATCCTTGTAATAATAATAAGTTAGTTAATATCATTTCACACATGCTTATAGAGATATAAATCCAAGTATATATACCACTAACTTTTACTTGGCTTTTCTTAAAATAGAAACAGAGAACCCTTGTTTCAGGACGGAAGGAGTAGCATTTAGTTTTTGCATGGACTTAAAATGTTTCTCGGCAGCTTATAGAGTCTAAATATAAGGATCTCAATCTTACACATTGTCAAGATTTCCGATCCTTCAGTCCTGACCCCTTGACTGTTTCCTGGTTTAAACCCTTAACTACGTACCGAAATGTGAGAAAGTACAACAGGCACACATGGACGCAGCCGCAGCCCGCAGGACACCCGCTATCAAACGTATTGTGCAAAATGTGCCTCCGACGATCTGGAGATCTGGGGCTGATCACGATGAGGTTGATCGAGTCCAATGCAAGCCACACGCGTGCTTCCATCAGCAGGATGTTGAAGCACCATGACTTCAACACTCACACCAATGCTAGCTTGATGGACTGCTTGGACCTGTACTCAGCTTCCGAGGATGACGCCATAGCAGCCATTGCTGCTCTCGAGCAGAAGCACCACGTCGATGCTAAACTACATTTGAGCGCAGTCATGGATTATACTTCAACTTGCAGTGACGGGATCAAGGATGGGGAAGGAGGTGGGTTGTCTAGTCTGAAGAAGAAGAATCGTCGTATGTTTCAGCTGCTTTGGCCATGTGCACTATCGATTTGCATTCTAATTAATTTGGTTCTGTGTAGTTTTCCCAACAGCAAATCAACTAAATAGAGTGACTCAAGTCAAGTATAAGAAGAGAAAAGCAACACCATGCTTGCTTGCAATCAACTCTAAAATGGAACATTTATTGATTCATGGCGTAAAAAAAAGAAGTAAAACAACGCGAAAATGATAATAAATCTCGGCAACAAAATCCAGTTCACTTAAAACACTAATAAACTATTTCATGGCAGGGTCTGCTAGACCTGGAATTTAAAAGTTAGAGAGAAAAGCTAAGGTTCTCACCAGAACCCAAGAAAGATGAACTCTTCTTTGCCGCCAATTACCCCCTCTTGGATATTTTCTTCTCCACCTTTTCAATCTCTTTCATGTACCTTCTCTCGTCCAATTTTTCAATTGCCATCTCCTGATAATCTACTTTGTCAGAATTATATATGTCGGCCGTGATTCTACCTGTTATCCACTGAGCGAGAAAGTACTGACAACAAGCAAACAAGGAAAACAAAACTGTATTATTTATCAATCCCTGCATCATTACAAAAGTGCGGACAATTAGGAGTTTGGAAGCTTACTTGAACTGTTAAGAGTAAGGGAATAAAGATCTTCCCTTTCTCATTGGGATTGACCCCTTCAATCAGTTTCTTATCAACCAAAATAGGCTGACTTCCTCCCAATGCAACATCAGTGATTGCTCCGACTATATTTGGAATCCAAGCAATCCCATTTGGAAGAACCTACCATCCAAATAATAATCTTAGAACCCCAAAGTTAAAAAAAATCAATGAAGTATTAACAGAAAAGAACGTGAGGCAGATAGCTAACCTTTTCCTCACTTTCATTTTTATTGCATCTCCCACTATTTTCAACCAAAACAACAGGAATGACAGAACTCTACAAGAAGCAAAGTTCGCAGAGAAATATGAGATTTGAGATTAACAGTTTTAAACCAAAGCACAAAAGCAATTGATAGTATGATATTATGTTAGTACAGCTTAGACATCATAAATAATTTAACCTCCTAAGTTTACATACTTCTACCTCCATCTACATGAGAATATATATCAAAAGATCCCCGAATCTCTTTTCCTCAGATAAAAAAAGTTACACAACCATATCATTTTAAAAAAAAAACATAAATAAATAGATCAGACTCCTGTAAAAAAAAACATGCTGGGTATGCAGTGAAAACTCTAAAGACATACTTCTAAGTCACAATTTCATTAGTTACCAAAAAAAAAAACTAGGAAAATGACAAAGAAGATCATACCACTATAAATTTTACATGATGGGGATGGTCAATAATTTAATTAGTTACGAAATGAAAGGAACTACTAGGAGAATGACAATTAAAAAAATAGCAGCTTCATTTTGCTATTTATTTAGGAAGCAATTGGTAAATATCATTTTTAAGAGGATGATTATAACAAGGGGTTCCAAGACAATGATCCAAACTAACAACATGGTAGTTATCAATTTATGTGCCAAAAGACATGTGCCTTCAGTTAAGGTGACATATACTATTATAGGCATAATC
This sequence comes from Pelargonium nanum, assembly GCA_036897485.1. Lineage (NCBI taxonomy): Eukaryota > Viridiplantae > Streptophyta > Magnoliopsida > Geraniales > Geraniaceae > Pelargonium > Pelargonium nanum. The sequence goes on along the minus strand of JAYMTF010002924.1, from coordinate 7,694 downwards.
AAATAAGGATGAAAAAAACACGGAGTATATGGCTCGTGAGATAAGATTATCCTTCTTGGTTTAACAAGCAGCCAAATCAACTAACAACAATGAGAAATCAGTATGCTATTAAAAAGCAGAGTTTCTTGAAGATGGATGAATACTGTAAAAGTAAAGTAAGTCTGAAATGAGGAATTGGTCAAATATGCAACCAAAAAAAAGTACTGAATTAACATGAGAACAACTTATAAACGCATACACAACATGTTAGACACACAACTTTATACATGAACTTGTTCCAAGACCAAATGAACAGTTTAGAGTCTAAGACCCTTAGCTAGACTGGACCCTTTTTCAGCCCTCCTTTATTGGTTTGTAATTATAAAACAACTTAAAACCTGCTTATCACAATCAGAGTTTCATAATTATTTTTCATTCTTTCTGTCTATGAACATATACCCTCTAGGTTTAAACCATAGTACAAGGGAAAGGGGTGGTATCCAATGTGGACTGTGGATAAGACAAAAGGCAGGAAAAAAAATTGGAATTTCGTACAACAAACAAGAAGCAAAAGGTTGTATTACTGAATGAAAATTAAGAGTGCATATTAGGTCAAGTTATGGTATTTATGCATCCCTCAATTGTAGGACACAAAGATACAGTTAACTGTTTTCTTTGTTATGGACCATCTAGCCATAGGATATGTTATCTACAGTTCTACATACTGCAAGAAGTCAATCATGATTACCTAATTCAATTTTGAGAAATGGCTAGGACGAAAGAATATTTAAGCACATCTCAACTAAATTTAGACAGTATGGATGATCTATATTGGTTTCTTTGTTTGACAGATGAGCCTAAATAATTTGCTTCCATTCTCCAAGGTTCAGAATTGCAGCAGTAAGTTCTTAACAGAAACCACATGCATTCATGAATTAAAATGGGAGAGCAAAGTAAGCAAATCAATACTTAGTCCACAGAAATGATACAAAGATTAACACATTGGCCATTTAGTTCAAGGAAAAGAGAAAGGAAAAAAAAAAAACCTTCATATCTCTTTTTTTAAGTTGTGCTCCATCCCAAACTACTTTTAGAAGAGCCTCTGATCTTCTGGAACAAAATTCATCGTAGCTCAAATCATCCGGAGGAGAGAGCTGAGCATGCGTGAGGACAACCATAGCTCTCCTCCATATGGCCTTACCAAATGTGTCGGTTATGGCTTTCACGATCTGTTTATCCAAGGCATCCACCCTATACGCATCCAAGCGGTCCACATAGAGCAGGACATCTATGGTCTTGTTCAACAAGAAACTGTCCAATCGTTCCACATTTCAGAATGTCAAAAGAAAAGTCCGAAACATACATTCCCAATACAATTTCACATAAACACACAACATCTTTAACAAAACAACCACAATCAACTAACCGCTTTATTATCTCCAAAGCCTGGTCATTGATGTATCCGCCTTCTATGAGGCCGGGTGTGTCAATGATATTCAAAGTAAATCCCGACTTTGAGCGCGACACCATAACCGGTCTAGGAAGCTCAGCCTTTACATACACATATACGCAGCTAAACATCAGAACTAACAACATTGTTGAAATGAGTTCTGAAATCAACAACTGAAACAACAAATACCTGAAATGTGCTAACATTGGTAATTTTTTCCCCCAAAATGGAGTTCACAGTGGAGGATTTTCCAACACCACCTTTGCCCATTACAAGTATTGTCAAAGTACTCACATCCTAATTGAATTTCCAATACCGAACCAGCATTAATATTACCACAAACAAAAGCGTATTTGTGCACATAGATACATAAACATGATATTGAATTTTGAGAAATGCAAGGAACCTCCTGCTTGAGTTTTCCGAGCAATTCGAGCAATTTGGACTGGGTGGCAGCGGGGAAATTCTGAATTCCTGACCATTCACGAACTAGTTGGGCCGCCATTTGTCTGGAATCTGAGAAAATGCAAGAAAATTTAAACCCTAAACCCTGGTAGAATATAGATACGTTAGTGTTTGCAAAGAAGGAGTTGCAGAAAATGAAGATATTAGCCTTATCTTCAAGTTTGGCAGAGACAGCTAGTTTGTTAAGTCTGTTTTGGTGGATCCTAAACGGATTGCCCCCAATTTTGATCCGACCCAAACCCAACTAATTTTTGGGTCGGGTTTGGCCTATAAATTGTAAAACCTAACCCAAAAAAATTCATTCTGAAACCCGAATTGTCACCTGTAAGACTAGTTGTATTATATTTTTAAGCCCCAACCAATCGACTAAAAGTACAAACTACATGGAACCTGGTAGGGTTGTTCATGACTGGGTTACCCGTCCGTTAGTGGAAGTGGGCAACCCAACATGCTCGCTGCGAGTTGGAGATTTGCAACTCATGTATTACTCATGAGTTATGTATTTTTGAACGGGTTGTGAATTGCGGGTTACATACGATTTGACGGGCTACGCGTAGTCCACACAATGCATAAAGGGGACTTGGCCCAAACATAATCAAATCACCAAAACCTAAAAAGTGAATAAATTTGCATATTTTTTATCAGCGACGGGACAAGTTGTTCATGGCTGGGTTACCCGTCCGTTAATGGAAGTGGGAAACCCAACATGCTTGCTGCGAGTTTGAGATTTGCAACTCATGTATTACTCATGGCTTATGTATTTTTGAACGGGTTGTGAATTGCGGGTTACATACAATTTGACGGGCTACGCGCAATCCACACAATGCATAAAGGGGACTTGGCCCAAACATAACCAAATCACCAAAACCTAAAAACTGAATAATTTGCATTTTCTTTTGTTTTTTTTATCAACGACGGGACACATGTTTGAACTTGAGACCTCGAAGAAAATCCAAAGTGTTTTAACCACTTGACCAACATGTCTAGGTTGCATTTTCATTTGTTGGTGAGGATTAAGAAAATGCAAACCATAGGAATCAATCGTCCAAAATCAATTTGGGCTAAAAAATCATTGATAATTGATCGTTTAACTTATCAAAACAACTTATTGAAGTGTCCAAACCTAATGTATCTCCTAGAATTTTAGTTGGTTGGGAGATGAGTTACTCGTGTGTTATGCTTAGTGAACCCATGACTCACCTATTAACATGTGGATTGGGTTGGGCTAGACCGAATAGTGAGCGGTTTAAGCAATTGAACTGATTTTTCTTGATGCGGGTGCGTTTTCGGTTGGAGAAATATTGATTTTTTTCTGAACACCTCTACTACTTACTCTTAGTTTGCCGCTCCCCACGTGTTAGAGTAAGCATTTACTCTTTTTTATCTCAAAATTATTGTACACTTTCGTTTAAAAAAATTGTATCAATATAAGCGCTCTTATATTTTGATGAAGGGTTAAATTATTTTGTTTTATCCATACTTGTTTATTTTTTGGGCTTTAACTTCTAATTAGGGTAATGAACGATTGAACCTTTGGATATGTTTATTTTTCATTTTTACACAGATTCACGTGATCGACTATTATGAGTTTTCTACTGACATGTTGGCAAGCACCGATCTTCTTTACTTTCGAATCAACTTAGTTCTATTTCTTGGGACGACTTGAAGGTTTTGCAATGTTTCTTGGTGTTTTTTGGTGTTCATCATGGTCTATAAAGTGTTGGTACCATCGACGCACCCCTTGTCTTATAGTGTAGAGCAATGACGCAACTTATAAGTCATATCAACATTTTGTAGCGGAGTGAAACAGTCTAAACACTCTTATAACTATATGTATAACATAAAATCTTAGATATAGTCGGTTACAATTATCTTGTATTCAAAAGTTGTGAAAAATAGTTAAAGTTAAGTGACAAGTTAACACAAAGTTACATTTTGTTGTTTTTATGATAACAATGATTTAAAATTGGGGCTCAACAAAAGTTAGTGCCAACTAACACAAGAGTCGATATAGCTGACCAAGAAATGTAACTGACGAATTAGAAATAAACAAAAAAAACACTCCTCGGCTCCGAGTCTGACCTGAGCAACAACTCCGTCTTGAAATTGTTGTCAAATTCACATTTGCAGCCAAAAACAAAACCATCCATTTTCGTCTCTCTCCACTTTTGACCTTTGATTAGACTAGCAGATTCTCCACACAGTATCGGAGTTGGAGGAGAAGACTATACTGTTGTCAGTTCTCTCCGGTGGTTGGGGGTTTCGTTTCGTCGACGAAATATGAGGATGGAGGATGACCTCATATCGCCGACGGTGGCGCGTGTCACTGAATCGTCCCCCGGAAATGATCAGCAAGCGGCCGGAGTCGGAATCCTTCTCCAGATCATGATGCTCGTCCTCTCCTTCGTCCTCGGCCACCTCCTTCGCCGCCACAAATTCTATTACCTTCCTGAAGCCAGTGCTTCTCTTCTCATCGGTATCGTATCGTTTCCTTAGGTTTTTGCTCATTTTCTCTTAAGTTCATCGATTTTTTTATTCGAATTTGGAATCTATCTGATTTTTATCTGATTTTTGCAGGTTTAATAGTTGGTGGACTTGCTAACATCTCAAATACTGAAACTAGCATCAGGCATTTTTTTTTCTTTTGTTATTTATTAAGTTATTATTTTAATCTAGAGTATTTATTTTTAGTAAATATTTAAGCTGCGTCTGTTGCCAATTGTTTTTGTTAATTTCTGCAGGTCCTGGTTCAATTTCCATGAAGAGTTTTTCTTTCTGTTCCTGTTGCCGCCCATCATATTATATCCTAACTTCCATTCTAATGATTTGTGGAGTTTTTTATTTATTTATAAAAAAATGAATATTGTTGTTGTCCATGCTTCAATTTTGCTTAAAATTGTCATTTCTTGGTTGTTGTATTGTGTATCCTTGACATTTTTGAGCTCACTCAGTCAGGGTTCAGTCTTGCACCAGTAAGTTCTTGAATGCCCACTTTTAAATGCTCCATTTAAGTAACCATATTTCATATGTTTTATGGTGTTATTTGCTTCAATTTGTGAATTTTGCAGAAACCTTTCTTCTCAAACTTTGGGGCCATAGTCACATTTTCCATTCTAGGAACTTTTGTATCTGCTATTGTTACAGGTGTTCTAGTGTGAGTATATCTTTCCTTTTAAAAACTGCCCAATATTTTTTTTTGTATAATGCAATTTAGTTTAATGGTCTTTTATAATACAAAATTCCCTTTTCAAATGCTTTCTGTTACAGGTACCTTGGTGGTGCTGCCTACCTCATGTATAAACTGCCATTCGTTGAATGTCTGATGTTTGGTGCTCTTATATCAGCAACAGATCCTGTCACTGTTTTGTCCATATTTCAGGTGCTTTGGGATTTGACTGCAATCTCTGACATAGTTAATTTATTATCACAACCATGCTTTAGTAATATACAATATACAGTTTCTTAATATGTGTTACAGATCAAGACGATGCATCATAACAGTTTTAAAAATACCAATAGTCTGCAAAAGAGAGAAAAATCTTGTTGAAAATGATGTGAATTATATTATGTGACAATTTGTTCAATATGTTGAACAATGATTTACCGAACTATTTTCAATGAAGTCTATAACATTTATGACATTTTTTTTTCTGAATAAAAGTAAGAGATACGAAAAGGTTTATTGAACCCTTTTTTATCTGAAGTGAAGAAAACTTAAAACATTCAGTGAATCGTTCTATTTCTCACTCCCCATCCACCCACACAATTTAGTTCAGTGCGACACCATTATAAAAGCTGCAAATGAAACCTAATTTTTCATATGCCAAACTCAAATCTCTATCAACTCCAGTGCTGAATTCTGTTTTCTCAATCTTACTAAGCAACAGAAGAATAGTAGCTGACCCAAGTTTTATCTATATTTATTTGCTGTGAACTTTATTGCAGGAACTTGGCACAGACACAAACCTATATGCTCTGGTGTTTGGCGAATCTGTACTGAATGATGCTGTGAGTTGTTTCATGCTGTCACTATTCCAGTCTTGTTTTGTGTATTTTTCTTTTCCAAAATTACCTGGACAATGTTAACCTCGTTCTTTTCCTCCCTCTGTTGAATATTACGAAATCGGTAGATGGCAATTTCCTTGTACAGGTATGTAAAGTCGCTTAAATTATAGTTGTCTCCACTCCCCAGTTATATACTGATTGCATTTTGGTTTTAAATCATTTTGTATTTTGTTTTACAGAACTATGTCTTTGGTAAGAAGTCGTGAATCATCTGGTCAAAACTTTTTCATGGTCATCATCAGGTTTCTTGAGACCTTTGTTGGATCAATGTCTGCAGGTTAGTCTTACTGTCAGTTTTTTTTTTCTTTAATTAATTGAATATCCTTTTTTCTTTGATATAAAAGAAATATCATATTTTCTCTGCATGGTTAAATATATGATTAGGGCATAGTATGTATTTGTTGAGATTTAGGTACATAAGTTGTTGGAGATAAGAGTTACCCAGGATTAAAAATCTTGTCTGTGATTTGTTTGCAGATGTTATTTTTTGTTTTAATTTACTAGTTTTAATCTCATGCATTGCATGGAAGAGAATATAAATATTGTTGATGAAAATGATAAGATAAAGAGAGTTCAAAACCATAACCTTCATAAAAGTAATAACAATTGAAATAGAAATGTTACCATGGATAGTTAAATTGATATTTGAAAATGAAAAGAGAAACATAAGAGGAGAGCTTTGCAAGTACCTTAAATTCGTAAAGTGAATTAAGTTTCATATAAATAATAAATAGTATAAGTGAATAAGTTTTTTTTATTACATATGGCAACCCCTAACACATATTATAATGAGTGTCTTTCCTGTATTTGTTTGTCGAAAAATATAACCATTACTAAAAGGTCAAAGCGCTCACTCTGCATTTCCTCACATTACCTGAGTATAAAATTAAGTTGTTTCACACAGAAAACTTGGAAGAATGGCCTAAGAAGTTCATTATTAACTGTGTCAACCAACTTTCTGAGAACATTGTGCCATTTCAAACTAGGACATTTACCTTGAGACAGATTCAGATTACTAATATCTCTAGAAGAAATTTCTTGCCACATTAGCCTTTATTTCAATTTCTCTGCAAATTCTAGGAAGCTCTGAATATCTGGTCAAATGCCAACTAGATGTTTGTGTTTGCTAAAAAAGGAAACTTCCCTTCCTGTACATTTCTGAATTTCCTTATCATGTAATATCTTTTATTGTAAAACTGCTACCGTTATGAGTTTTGTTAGGAAAAATGTTCCACACCCCAAACTACTGTATCAACCCGTATATACCAAGAACTTCTATGTTTGGAAACTAAAACCCTACCATTTTTGTTTCTCATGAGCTCTTGTGTCCATATTTCAGCCATTTTGGCTGTATTTGCTCGATTAAATTATGTCTGATGCCCTGCAAGATGAAGTGAGACTGCCCAAGAGAATAGATGGGTTTCTTCATTACAGAGTCGAATAAAAATAGAGAAAGTTGAAGACAGAATATACTTTTTTTTTATCAGCTTGAAGACAAAATATACTGTTAGAGCATTTAGACTTTGGTTGAACATTTAAAGGGTCTAGCTGTCCAAACCAAATGAGATCATCTGAAGTTGTTTTAGATACTTCCCTTTTCATATAGTTTTCAGTATATTGCAAGCAGCACCTGAGATTTGCTGGTAAGGTTTCTCAAGTAAAAGAGGGAAAATGGTGTTTCATGTTTACTTAAGAAGGTTTAAATACTCCAGAGCCCCCCATCTATGAAAAACTC
>JAYMTF010002923.1:0-16634 GCA_036897485.1 Pelargonium nanum | reverse complement strand
TGAGTTAGAGTTTGTTTGGGAAAGAAGGGCAAATTCGTCATTTTACACCTTAGTTAACTGAGTTAGTGACAGAACAACCTTTGCAAACCAAAGGGTAGCCAAAAGTACGAAAACGAACCTTAAGGGCTCCAAGTGAAAAGGGACCTTACCATAAAGATGGAAACTGTAATTACCCCTTAAATCTTTTATTACATAGTTATTGAGTTTGCGCATGTGTTACAAATATAAATTTGTATGCGTAGTGATGCAAACATATAAAAACAACTAAAATTAGATCATTAGTAATAAACTACTTGTAAATATACAATATATGAAAAAAGAAGAAAAGATGACCAATATAAAATAATTTAATGATGAATAAATATGTGATTCCATATTGTCTGACAACAATCTCTTTTTTTTATAAGCGATCTGACAACAATTTAAGCTTAATAAATACCTATTTATAACACTCAATTAGTGTTTACACACGTATGTAGTAACTTTAGTAGTAGTTTAATTTGTGTTATTACAATGGAAGAGCATAGAATGAAAATAATAACATTTGGTTGCGTTTCAATGAAACTCTCCCTTTTTCTTCACCAGCTGCTGAAGACAACAAGAAGCTTAAGCAAACAGCTTTTGTACCAAGATTTAATCTGACGAAGCAAAGTTCCCGAGCAACTGCAGCCTCATTAGTCTCACTAGCTTCATAACAATCCCGTAAAAAAAAACTCCCATCGCATTCCACAACTTATTTAAAATTATCTGTTCACGCTAAAAATCATGAAACAACCCCCGCCATCCTAAATTTTCTTCACCAAATACAGCATAATCGAGATACATCTAAGACATTAAGACCTACATGAACTAGAACACAATCTTACATGCAGATACATGCACCCTGGATATAGCCTTTGTAAACTGTTCAAAGTTTTGTAGGAGGATTTTATTTTCATAGATAGTACAAACATGAATAGTATCATTGAAACTATGACTATGATATATAGAAAGTCGTATTGACACTAGGCAAAAGGATTTCCTCCTACAGAAGCAACAGGCCCTTGTGTTGGAACATTCCTGTCAAAATGAGTAAACACGTCAAACTTACTATCAGTCTATGTAAATAAATACTTTGTCCCAAAATGAGTGTCCACTCTCCCATTTTTCTAAATATTAAAGATAAATTAGTTAGGAGCCTTGTCATAACAAACTCAAGGGGTTCTAAACTAACTTGTCATATTGTTAGTAATTTTAGCATAACTAACCAAAGAATAAAAGTAAACACTCATTTTGGAACACAGAGAGCAACATAATAATGCACATTAATAATGTCCATGTTTCCTTTTCACGTTCGAGGTAGTATAGTGTTGAGTTAGATCAAAGATGGAGCCCACAATTCTAGGGCATTTTATTCTACACTTCGTATGCCCGCTTATGCACTCATAAGATTCTTGATCCATGTGCAGAAAATGTATGTGAGTGGTGTTGACATATTTTCATTGAAAGGTTATGGAGTTTCAAACCACTTGATATACTTGGTTGGGTCCTCCACTCAGCGGCTCAACCTTTGGGAATAGAATAAAATTTAACATGATATCATAGTTGGTTTAAACTTGGAGTTGTATGGCCCATTTGTGTACGGCAATTCTTAGTTCTTGGGAAGAGCAGCCTGTGCTTGAGGGGAGCATAGAGAACACCTTGCATGTTTGAAGGTGTTGAGAGCAACTAGCACGTGAGAGGGTGTGTTAAGATATCCCACATTGAAAGAGTGGAGTTTGTGCTCACTAAATATACTATACTAATTGGGTCATCTACTAACCAGCTTATGCTTTGAGGTTGGAACAAATTTAACACAATGACCATATTTCCTTCTAAATAGGGTGATGAGATAAATAAAATAAAAAAACAGAGACCATTATGGTAAAAAGATGACAATGATTGTAGAACTTGTAACACCAACAACAGAAGCATGTGAGAAGAACTTACTGTACTGGTGAGTTTGGTGCATGTGCTGCCATGTATGCAAAACCACCTACAGATCAGAAGACAAGAAAGGTCATATAAGCGGTATCTATTATTCAATTAAATACTTTGAGGAAAGCATCAGATGCAGCTCTAGTAGAATGTCCATCTCATTGGTAAACGGGCAGATAAACTCACCCTGCGGTATAGCTGGAATATAAGGAGTCACTGGATTTTCAGGAAACCATGATTCTGTAACACCACCAAGGAATGCAGGGGCCAACTGAGCATTAGGTAGCACAGCTTGCAAGGAGCTCATATCCAAGAACTGTAATTAAAAATACATTTTTAAAAGATCAATACGAAATAAGATACTAGAAGATCAAGTACTTATGAAGTCATGCCACCGCATTCCACTCCCTCAGGCAATACCCACTACCCATAAAAATGCATTCAAAAGAGAATCTCAGCACGACATTATCGGTTGAGAGTGAGCTAAACCAATGAGAAGATGGCATTCCATTAATTATCACCCTTACCCATTGGATTCAAGTGGTTTTAATGGTGGCTGAATCTCAGCCAATTAACTCTTTGGCTGAGACTCCTTTCTCTCTATACTCATATATCACCCCAAGGTAAAAACAACTATATAATGTCAGTCATGTTACAAAACTAACGATATAATGTCACTAAATCGAGTCACGTTTTCAAGGCAATGATAATCAAATTTCAGAACGTAATATCTAATTAAGATAAGATCAAATCAGCTATAGGACATATGGTGACAGTTGACAGAACCATTATCAGAACCAGCCACCTTACTATAAGCCCCAAGTCACTTTTAACAAAGCAGTTAACATTAAGTACGTGAAGAACAATCTAAACTTAAGAGATTGCATAGCATAGTTTAAATACTATCAGCAACCAAACCATTTTTTGTCCTTGAACAAAATGGAGGACATATAATGGCTTGGCATCACTTGCTATTCCTTAAAACTTTGAGTGGTCACTCAAGTGCACAACCAACAAGGTTAAAGAGAGACCACCTAGGGAACATGTAGTATATGACATAGCTTACAAGGAATACATAATTACACAACAAAAGGGAAGATACTATTTGGCATTAATACTTTGCCAATAAAGTGGATGTTTGCACATACCATATTACTCTGTTCCAATTCTGAACCATAAGGTATATCAAATGGGTTAGTTGATTTGTGATCAGCAGCATGTGACGGTATTTCTCCCTGTCAATGGAGCAAAATTTGTTAAAATAGAAGAAAATAAATGTAAAAATAAATATGAATCATAAAACCATAAGAGAATGCACCTGTAGAACATATGATGGCCCTGTGACCTGCGAGTTTACAATTGAAATATCGTGCCCACCATAAGGGGCGGCTCTTTCAGTACCATCTTTATCTATGTTCTGCAATGCAAAATTTATCAAGATGAAAAACAAGATGGTGGGGAAACCTTTCTCAACAGCATCACATAATAGATATAGCAAACTCTCAACACTCTTACATTTAAGTACTGATCAAAAAGTGCAGCTCTCTGAATATCTCTATCTATGTCCTGCGAGCAAGATTTATAAAGATGAAAATTGTTGGGGAGAAAAAATACATATTTTACCATAAAGAAGCCTCTGAAGCTCTTACATTCAAGTGCTGATCAGTAGCTGATGAAGGATTTAGTCCTCCCACCGGTTCCTTAGTTTGCTTAGCGACCTCCAAAGGAAAATATCCACTAGAATCTTCAAAGGCATTCCATGACTGTTAAGAGGCAATGAGTGTAAATTATAATCCATCAAATCCATAATTTCCTATTCATCTTTAGGAAATAAAAATAAATAATAAAAATAAAATAAAAAGATGCAGATTCCTCATGATGTATGCCCATGTAATTCAATGTACAGAGATCACTGTGGAGTGTGGAGCTTTTGTTTTTTCTTTTGCATTTCTTTCTTCCTGTTCATTAATCTTGTTCATCGTTTAATGTATGTAAGAAGGGCATAATAAACAGCATACCTCAGTATATGTTACAATATCGGGAGCTTGAACACAGTCACGACCCCCATGCCATGGATTAGACATTGATGAAGACTCATGAGTACCCGAGTGTTGAATGGATGGCCACTTTGTGCCCATGTCAAAAGATGAAAATGGGTCAAACTGCCCAAGAGAACCTTCATCTCTATTAGCAACTTTGGCAGTGGCAAGACTTTCTGTGCATGAATGAATTGTTGCCGGGTGTGTATCAAACGTTGCCCATCCATCATTTTTTGGGACAGATAACTCAGCCGATATTGTATTTGTCGTTGCTGCTGAAACTGCTGGTTGCTGCTGGGTAAAGAAATCAAAAGATGATGGCGGAGAAGTTTGGGGTGGGTGCAATATATTCACTGGTTGAGTCTGACATACTAAGGACGGTTGGAATAAATCTACAGGAGCTGAAGAGGTAGCCGGTTGATGAAACAAAGCAATGGACGAAGGTCCAGAAGAGACTGGCTCTTGTAAAACCGGTGCCTTGAAAAGGTCTATGTCACTAGGACCTGCAGGAACAGATGATCGTGGAAATGATGACATTTTATCCTGGCAGGCCCCAGGATTTTGTTCAGATTCTGAAACGTCCACCAAACTACCTGAATTAAATGAGTTGAGGGACATGGAGTTGCTATCAAATGACCCAAAGCTTCCTAAAGAGGTGACTCTCTGCATAAAGTAACAAGCTATCAGTTAATATAACAGGGTACACAAAATAGACAGAAAATATTGCTAAAAGCAAATGAGACCATAGAACATTCAAACTCCAAAAACTACAGAGATAACATGAGCAAACCAAGAGTCTCTGCACAATAACAATATACGCTCACTTATTAGGTCCATAACACTGAAAAATGTTAAAATAGCTGTTTACTTGTGCACATTTAAGTATTTCTGCCGGCGTGTCTCCACGTGTAATTAGTTAGAAAAATTGCAATCTGCATACACATATTCTCTGCATCTATTTTTCTAGCAACAGTCCCCTAATTGAAACCAATGCTTATTTGAACTGAAAAAATAAAACTCAAACAAGCTGCAGATAAAAACTAATTCTCTGAGAGACAGAGTTCTGTGAACCATCTGAGCCGGAACAAAGTTTTTTCTTTCGTGATGTAAAACAGTTCAGATAGGCTGATCACCTCAAACTCAACTTCCTTCATTATTTTCCAGTTAGTAGCTACCTTATCTAAGTAAAGGTAATCTATGAAAGTGAAGAAAATGGAAGGATAGAGATAAGTGTATTTTGATTACATTGCCATGACTAGACAATGCAGCCAAATTTAAACAGCTAAATGTATGGCTACAAGAGAAATCTCAATATGGCTACTTGAGAAGTCTTACTTTCGTACTTATTTATCAAATAAACCAACCAAATTATATGTTGCAATTCCATAATAATGATCTACTTAAGGTATTTGCAAAAGAAACTTAATCTAAACTATTATAAGACTGAGCAACTAGTTTTTTTTAATTTTATGAGCGACCCACAAACATAATCCTATAGCATCTATTTCTACATGTATCCATTCATATTTTGAATATAAAACAAGTATCAATGTACAGTGAAATTCCAATTTTCCGTGACATTATAAGCTTGACGTTTAAAGACTCACTGGCTCACATGTCCAGATAACTATTATTTGTTTTATTTATCTATTATTGCAGAATTATGCAACACACACATTGTGTGAATCGAGCTAGTTCAGATAAAATATGACCTGTGGATGTGGAGTCCCATCTGGTGCTCTCTTGGTATTTGCCTCAGAAAATGAATTTATCGATTGGGGAAGCACATCTTCACTTGACATATTCCTTGAACGCTGTACAGGTGGGCTGCTAAATCCAAAGTCCTGATAGTTTGGAGATCGTGTGCCACCACTAGATACAGAATAGTCTGAAACTCTGGAGCCAGATCCATCATTTGAAAACCATCTAGAGACCTTCCCATCAAGGCCACGATCTGAACCAGGCTTTCTGGCAAGGACAGCAAATTGTTTACCATACCGCCGATCCTCATACTGAGTATCATAAGGTGGGCTTTGAGAATATGAATGATATGAACTGGCACGTCTTGTCTCGTCTTCAGGACTTCTGAGGCTCTGTCAAATTCAATTTTGGATATCACATCTTAAGCTTGAAACTTGAATATAATGCTGAAATCTCAAAAAGGAACACAATGGTAGCAGTATATATATTAATAGCTTGCTTGATTTCATTTCCAGATAAACTTCATAATAGCTCGGACAGGGCAAACAAGAAATACTTACAAGAAAAGGCCCTCACTATTATGTCATTAATGTTCAACGGTAGATAAGAAAATTAGTTTCAAACTTTCACCAAGTTCATTTCATTTTTTAGAGACAGAATAATTTAAAACATGTCCTACCCTTCGATAATTATATTGTCACATCAAGTAATGAATAATAAAAGTAAGTTTATGAGTTACAGAAATATTGCCTGTCCATCTCTAGGAGGCTTATCAGAAGACTTTCCTCCGGCATATCTTCTATCAACATAAACATTCTTTATAAAATCCCGGACTTTATTGGCATTACTGCAAGAAGAAAACATGATAAACAAAGTCAATTTCAATATACATGTCTAATCTCTCACTTGTGAAAGAAACATAATATATCATACCTACTATCCGGCAATCTCTGCCTTTGTGTGTCCCAATCCTTCAAATATAATTCTCTTGCTCGCTGTACAGAATGAATGTCTCATTAGTATGGGAATAGGCAAGTCCCTATTCCCAAAGTGAGAAAACGCAATACAACTTTTACCTGATTACCACCATTTTGAAGAGCTTCAACTTCTTGGGAAGTGAACGTCGCCATAGATACAGACTTTACACGATGAGTAAACTCTCGACTGTACAACCCACCAAATAGAAACCCGTAAAAATAATGAATTCAAACAAACCAAATCTGATAGAAACCCGTAAAAAATCATGAATTCAAACAAATCAAATCTGCATCATGAGCCAAGCTCAAGCAAAATCAGCTAAGCAGGGTGTGTTTCCACTAATTGAAAATATAAGGCAAATTAAATAACTAAAGGTTTAAAATGGGTACTGTTTTCATAAAGCTCAATAAGCAGAAGGGAATTATATAAGGTAGGTTATTGCGAGTATATCTGTATTAGTGTATTTCCAATATTATATGCACAGAGATTGTAAAAGTTCATTCCAGATACATAAAAGCAGGTATTATAGTTAAGATGTCTGCTAGATGTTTGACATTACATTACACAATGTCAAACTGTCAATGCAATATTATCAACTCTTAGTCCCTATAGTCCATCATACAAAGTATAGACACTGAGTTCTGACCTACAGCGACATGATGCCATACACTGCACAGTGCTGATATTGAACCAATGCAAACCAATTGTAGAGTCATTTTATTTCTGCCTACCTATGGCCTAAGTGTCCACCACAACCCCAATTCCAAACATTACAGTTAGTAATCAAACAGGAACAAAAAGAATATCTAATGAATAACTGCGCGAGCAAAGTAATGAAATTGCATCAAACAGATAAAGAATTACTCACTGTATCCCACTGCAAGCCATACAAACAAACGTCCAAAAGTTGGTACAAACATACTGAGGACCCTGCACAACCCATCACCAAAAAATGATGTTAAAAAGCTGCTCCTCACGAAACTAAGCCACACCAACAATTCAAAATTCAAAATTCCATTTTATTCTACTTTTGCTGTTGCAAACACACTAAAATTGAGAGGAAATCACCAGACTATTGCAGTTGATACATTTCCGATTAGGAGGGAGCTTCATGAGACCCCTAATGATCTTTTCGTTTCTCTCTTCCTCCTTCCTACTCGCCATTTCCCAAGAAGTCGATAGCTCCTAAAAAACAAACCCTAGATAGTGAAACTGAAAATGAATTTCCCTGAAAAAGTCCTGGCAAGCAAGTGAGAGCTGAAAATTTAGGATTTCTTCAGGGAATTTCCAGTCAATGATTTAGGGATTCGAAATCTATCTAGGGTTTGTTTTTTATTTTTCGTTAATCTGCAGAGCAAAAGGAACCGACCGGGAAGAAAGGAAACAGCTCAGTTGGGACAAAAACAATCTCTGCCTTTCCTTTTTAATTCAAACAAATTTGCTTTTATTTATTTACGTAATTTATGGCATTATAATTTAATAATTCTAATATTTCAAATTATTTGTTTATAGTTTGATATACGCAAGTAACTTTTTATTTTTTTCCTTTTCGTCTGCTAGCGATGACTCCAACGTCTATTTGAGAGAAGAAATGGGTGCTATTGGGGAACCGTTGGTGACGTGGCTTATTAAAATGCCAGACAGGCTACAGTTAAAGTAATGACGTGGCAGTGATACACATTGAAATGCGTACATACATGTGATTTACTTTCTTAATCTTTATCATTAGATCATTGCTAAACAAATTTACAAGTTTGAGTTGAAATTTGTTTTCTATATAGAAGAAAAGGTAAGGGTGTTGATTTTTTTTGCTGATTTGTTGATGCAAGTATGAAAGTTTTTTTTTACTAATTGTTGTGTCAACTTCCCCATCATAGCTGGCAATGGCATGACATAATTCTTTCATATTTTAATTTGTTACAATTCTATATATGGGGGTGTGAAAGTTATTGAGATAATGTTAGAAGTTGACATTTCATCAATTTTGATAAATTGTATCACTTCTTATTTTTGACTTAAATAATATTTTATTTTTAATCACTATACAATCATTCAACAACTAGTAACAATTTATAATAACAAAAGAAAAAAACTCAATTTAGTTCCTGAATTATAAAGATTGACAACAATTTAGTTCCTAAATTTTATGAACTTTCAGAGTTGGACTTGGGACCCAAACTAATCATTGACTGTTGAAGTTTTCATTAAAATCTTACAAGTAATTTAAACTTAATTAATAATTATTTAATCAAGTATTTTGATGATATGGCATTTCAACTAAAATTTTTATATAAAAAAATCACATCACAAGACACATTAATAAACCAATTTGGACTTCAAAACAAGTCGTTTAGCACAAAAAATATATGGGTGATGAAACGGTATTGGATGGGTCTTCTTCTTCTTTGGTCAACTTGTTGTTCAAAAATATAGAAAAATCATGATCCATTGATCTCAAACAAAATAGAATCACATAGAATAATTTGTTTGGGTAGTGTTAACATGATGTTGTGCAGATGAAGAGTATTAACAGTGGTTATGATTCGAATGACCGATTAATATTGTAAAATGTATCTAAATTATGAAGGTGATGAACTATGTCATTTTGAATTGTTGGAATGATACCTACTTTTGAATTGTTGAAAAGGTTGCCAATAAAAACTTAAGACATGTTATAATGGTTCATAGCTTAAGTTTTCACTATCTTGTTCAAGAATTCAACAAACTTCATTGATTAATGAGCTTGTTGTGTCCTTGATTTTCATGTTCATAGAACACCATGTTGTTGAAGTTGATTCAAATCTTAAACTCCTTTACTCTCATTTGAGTTTGCTATGTTCTCTATTGCATATCAAAACTTCACTATCACATAAATGGATCGAGGTGTAATTGAATGTATCGTACTACAATTGCGAATCACAACTCTCCCTCAATTTCAAATTATAAAAAATTATTCACAAAAACCTTATAGCACGACATATGTTAATTTGAACTTACCACATTCAAGCAACACCGGAACACATTCTTCCTAAAATAGGAGAGGTTCATGATATGATCCGAGGAGATCTTCTCTCACATTTGCACCAACTTCTGGACCACTGTACTCTAAAAAAGGTTGACAATCAAACTGAGCCATTGCGTACGAGTTTCTTTTTCTCAAACGCCCTAATAAATGAAAACGACGAGTTTTAATACTTTTTTGAATTTCTTGAATAAGTGTAAGTTCTTTCAATGACAAATAAAATAAGAATGTGAGTTACGTTACGAATTTTATGAAGATCACAACCATTTAAAAAGCACTGTTCTGAATTAGATGATGCAGTGGTGATGTGGCAACACGTGATAATATCACGCGCTCCTCACATGACATTTTTAATCCGTTTGGCCACAAACTGTACTTTTTATGACTTATTATTTACTTTATTCGTTTTTTTTTTCAAGTTAGCTAAGTTTAACAACAATGGAAAAGAACAAGACTGATTTGGTTTAAAATCAACTAACACAATGACTAATTTGTTTCATTTTATATGTGTAAATCACTTGTTTAATTTAATTCGGAGCTTAATCACAACTAAAACTCCTCACTCTTCTCTATGAGTGCGTTTAGTAGGGATCGACTCCGAAAACTTTTCTCATAATTTCAACGTGCTTTGCCAATTGAGCCATAACCTATTGGTAGAACCAGATCAATTCACTAACCATAGCACAAGAACTAGATTAGTGTTTTACCCTAATTTAGCCATAGTGGAATAGAAGTTGAACACACCTAGTTGAGGTCTCAAAATTCCAAAACCGCAAAACAATTGGTTCAAAAGAGAGAGAGATCCGAATCCCATCGGACGGCTGTAAATGAATCCAACACTTGCTTAATCCTTTGCTCGTTCTCTTATCCCTCTCTCCAGTCTCCATTTCTCTTCTTCTGGTTCTGAGCTGAGTTCTCGGTTCTGACGAAGAAGCAGAGCAGTTGCAATTGCAATGGCCACTGTCCTTCGAACCCCACCCTTCCGGCCTCCGTGCCTCGCTCTCCCCAATATCTCCTTCACATCCCCAAAACCCCTTTGCCTTACTTTCAGAAAAGGACCCACCATTTCCAACACCTCTTGCTTGCGCTTATCTCATAGAAAACCTCTCCGCTTTGTAAGCTTTGTTTCGGAGGGAGAAGCCGAGACACCCACCGAACCGGAGCCCGCGGAGACCCTGGAGGAGGAGGAGAAGGAGGAAGGTCAGCAACCCGAAATCGTGGTACTATTTGCTTCCTCATTATTTATTTATTTATTTATAGATTCGCGTGCTTAATTTGATTCAAGTAGTGAAATTTTTCTTGGGAGATGATAGTAAAACATTGGATAAAATTTGGGTGGATGTTATAAATTTAGCTACATAATTTAGCTACTTTGTTTATGGAAGGGCACTGGATATCAGGTTTTGTATGGGTTTTATTGGTTCATGCAACAATTAGAATAAATTGGATGGTTGTATCGAGCATTTGTAAGTGGTGATTCTTAGGAAATGCTGTGATTGAATTTTTATGAATTATTTTCTTATGAAAAAAGTCGCAGATTTTGGGCATATTATTTATTGGTTTCAGTTGAATTAACCCTTTTGGATTTTGGAGAGAAGAATGTGGTTATATTGGCCATTTGAGATATATTTGGGATTGCATAACATTTCAGTTGAAGTGTTGGGATGCTGTAGCCAAGGAATTCTGATGTGATAGCTCTGCTGCGGGCTTTATGAAATTAAAAAAGCAGGGGTCTGGCTTGTGGCATTTGCGATCCATTTGACATTAGTTTGTCAATATGTTTTTGTTATTAGGAACATGCTCATATTGGATTAGCTGGTTCATATTAATCCGTGGAACTAGTCCTTTAAATGTTGTGTGTTCTGTTGTTAGTGAGTTTAAAAGGCCAAGGTGTGTGAGTTTGGTTTAGTCAAACATGTTTCCTTCAACCCGAGAGGATAACAAGAAACTCAACTGTGTCCATGTTAATAGTTTGTAGTAGAGTATCAAAATAAATAAACACTTTATCTTTGCTGAGAGAAAAAATAACTAGATTTTTCTTGCTATGTCCATAAGTATTCAATATGTTTGACAGCTTGAGTGAACTCCTTTGAGTGCACTTCACTTTGGCTTTGAAAACTTAGAAGTGATTTTCTTGCATTTGTTGCGCTTTAAGTGCATTTAGCAACATTATGGCTTCTCAGCTAATTCTTAATACACTGTAATTTCCTTAAATTTCACTCTCCAGTTGGAAAAATAATTAATTGTATGAGTTGAGAATCTCATAGTTAAGCATTTGTGGCCCTGATGCAAGTCATCCTGAGATGTTCACTGATAATGATTCATTCTACTTTCTCTTTGTATCAGAAAGTTTCCCCCCCAAGAGGATCACTTTTTATTCATTATGATACCCATTAATCAGGGATACAGTTTGAATTTGAATAAACTGATGAGTTGGACGAGATTTCTAGGTATAAAAAAGTCTAGACTTACACGGCTATTTATGTATCCTTTCTCTGTTTTTGTAGTAAACAAGTATACTAGTATTTATCTTGGTACTTTCGCTCAAAAAAAAAATATTTATCTTAGTACTCTTTCCATGTTTGCATGCAAAAAATTTCAAATAGTAACATAAAGGCCCTAGTTCAACATAAGTTCTCTCATTTTTGCAAAATTTTGAGGGAAATAAGAGTGAAATCCTTTAGAAGTGTCGACATAAGTTTCAACATGAGTGTCTTGATCTCAAGGGTCTGATAAGTCAGGTTTCAAGTGGAAGAGTCTGACATATCATACGTGGATGTGCTTACACACACAAGCACAATACTTATGAAACCTGTAGACAATAGAATAAATGGTAAGGATAAGCACCTCTTGAAGCATAACTGAGTAGGTCATAAGTTCAGAATTGCACAATATATGTCAATTGGGGATGCCAAATAATTTCACAATGTGTGTAACAGTGTAAGACACAATAATACCAACATGCTTTAGCTGCTTTCTCAAGTGGCAATTGTAGTAAAGTTGCATTTTTAGAAGAATCATACTCCCTCCGTCCCAAAATGAGTGTTTAGTATTCCTTTTTGGGAAAGATTAAGAAGTTAGTTAGTTTTGAAAATTTCCCCTTGTACCCTCATGTGCATGTGTTGTAAGAAACTCAAGTGATTATAGCTAACTTCTTATGGGATATTATTGGTAATTTAAGCATAGATACTCATTTTGGGACGAAAGTGTTAGAGAAACAAGACACTCATTTTGGGACGGAGGGATTAATATTTAAAAGACAACGACGGAAAATATTACTGATGCAAATGAAAATTTTCATCAAGTTATGTCCAATTGGAAGAATCTTTTTATTGACTGGTTTCTGTAATACGCTTTTTGTTAGTATCCATTCTCTTGCCTAATGCCTAGTCATATATGGCCTATATCTATTGATGGGAATTATTTGCGACAGAGTTTTATACAAAAATAAATTGCATAGATTGATCTTCTGGACCAGTGCTTGCATTTATGCTCAAATCATATGGTTTATTGATGTGTTGATTTGATTTACCTGTTGCATGTTTTAATTTTTGAGATTATCAGGATGAATAAACTTTTAAGTATTAATTCCTTGACAGTGCATTTCATTGGGGTAATAATTTTTCTTATTTTTAAGCTTAGGCTAATTACCTGCCTAGATGATGATTCACTAGCATGATATCATTTCACTTACACATCTCAAGGAAAAAAAAGAGGATTTATATATTTTTGGGCTCTGCTTTGCTAATAGGTTAATGTAACAGGATGCTGCAGATGACGTAGTTGCTGAAGAAGATGGTTCCAATGAGGATGAGGTTGACAATGTTGAGGAGGTGCCTCTGTCTCCCATTTTAGCATCTCTCCAGTCATACAAAGAAGCCTTAGCAAGTGAAGATGCATGTAAAGTTGCTGAAATAGAAGTTTTCATGAAATCTATTGAAGATGAGAAAATTAATCTTGAAATGAAAGTGGCTACTTTGACTGAAGAACTTTCAGCTGAGAGGGAACGGGTTCTTAGAATTGGTGCGGACTTTGACAATTTCCGAAAGAGGACAGATAGGGAACGACTTTCCTTGGTAACAAATGCCCAAGGAGAACTTGTGGAAAATTTGCTGCCTGTCTTGGATAACTTTGAGAGAGCTAAATCCCAAATCAAGATAGGAACTGAGGCAGAAGAGAAGATCAACAACAGCTATCAAAGCATATACAAGCAATTCATGGAAATTTTAAGTTCACTTGGTGTTGTCCCTGTGGAACCAAAGGGAAACCCCTTCGATCCATTGGTGAGCGTTACTAAACTCTCTCTCTATCTCATTACTACCAAATCAACATAGTGACGAGAGAAGCCTATAATAGGTTTACTTTCGTTTGGTAAAACTTAATGCACCCTCGCTCCCACAATAATTGTCCTCTGTTAACTTTTCGCAAATAATTAGATATTTCTGTTAGTGGTCCACTTTCTACTTGTACCCTGGTTGTAACTTACTCTAAGTTGTTATGTAGGTGACTAGTTTAAATGATATTACTGGATACTAACAACAACAAATTACCAAAACAGAAAGTGGACAGTTATTGTGGGTAATGGATATTACTATGCTATGTAGGGATTATATGAAATTTAAATGTAAAATCTCCCCAGATTCATCCAGATAGTGGTGGTGTGTGTCGGCTACATTCCACAAAATAATGAAATCTGAACCCCCATATAAATTAAATATTCTAATGATAATCAGATTAGAGATTATAAATTCATTATCCTTATAGATTAAAACTGTTGCGCCCTTTATTGTAATTTGGGATAATGATTGTCCTATGTATCATTGACTTAATGCAGGGAAGATACCGAGTTGGCTCAAAATTCAGTCGAGTACTTGATGAACTCAATCAAGTAGTTAATCAAGTTGGTTCAGGTTTTAAGGAGACCTGGGCACGCTTTTATTCAAAAAGACTTGATTGATTCGGGCCAACTCGGTGAGTTTGCAGTTGTAGCTTAAAACTTTTTATTATGCAATTAGAGAGGCATGAGATTATGAGAACACAGAAATTTTATGAAACCCTGTTTGAATATCACATCCTACATTTAGATTGTTATATTTCTTGTGTAAAAACCCAGTTTGATATCAGAATCAGTGAGATTGTTTAGCTGTCTGCCATACTAGTTTTCGTTTTGTAGTCTGACAAACAATTTCCCTTTTGTTTAAAAGTTGCATGAAGCAATCATGCGAGAGGAGTCGTCAGAGTTTGAAGAAGGAATTATACTTGAAGAATATAGGAAGGGATTCAAACTTGGGGATAGACTCTTACGTCCATCAATGGTGAAAGTATCGGCTGGTCCGGGGCCTGAAAAGCTGGTAGAAGAGCCATCAGCAGAGGAGACGGTCAGCGCAAATGTAACTAGCGAGGAAGGCAGCGTAGAAGCAGAATCTACTTAAAACAGATTATATATCCAACCTAATTCAGTTTTGTAAGAGCAGCAGGATGTTTTGCAGGAAACATTACTGCTGTTTTATCTTGTTTCTTTTCGCCGTAAAATTGATATTTGTTAGAGGGAAAGCAGCTTATTATCCATTACTGGGAAGAAATGTTTGTACTATTTGGCTTGGCATTCTTTGGAAGAAAACATATCATGTCTTTGACAGTTGAATTGGTTGATATTGTTTGAGAAAAGGGAGGTTAAGATGAGGGATATATACTTATGGAAGTAGAAATTCATATATTCCTAAGAAGTTGCCATGAATTATTGCTTTAATGTGTACAATCATGAGCTAAAATAGTTAAATTAGTTTAGTTAAAGTGTTATTTGACAAATGGCATTCGTTGATAGGCTATTTTTTTTAATCGTTATTAGTTGGATTAGGTGGGTCTGTCTCTTTCACTAACCTGATGTGATGTTGTGTTATTGTAATCATATTATTTATTTTTGTCCTATACTTCTTACGACTGTTGACCATAAATCAATTAGTTTGTTTTTTTGTTTTTGCAGTTTTTCAAGAGAAATATACTCCACGTGACAAAACGCTTTAATATTTTATATAAGAAAATATATTGCACCCACTTTGATTCAGACACTTTTTTTTGCCTATTGGACGACATCAAAACCAGTTTCTCAATATCTATATTAAATTACATATGAAACTGGTTACATTGCCATAAACATTTTGGAGCCTGACAAAGAACGTTATTACTTTTAAAAAAAGAACATTAACAAGTTAGTCAATCTTCAAACTCTTGAATTTTCTAGCTGTTCATTTAAATTTTTCAGAAAAATGTAATATAAACATCAAATTACATCATAAATTGACCACATTCATTATATTTCTTAGCATGTTAGTATAAATTCGTCAAAAATAAGAATTTTATTTCAACATGTTCATTATTTAAGGAAAAAAAAATTATGAACACATCTTAGAAATCAATAACACTATGAACACTAAAAATAAATAAAAACCAATTCACATGGTAGAAAAAGTTAAGTCATGTGTTATGTTTATGATGAGTAAGAGAGTATATTCTGTTAAACTTAATTAACGATTTGATATTTTTAAAGTATGTAAAGTTAGACTATGTAAAAATTAGAGTGCATGAATAAGAAGCACTTATTGTTCAAAGTATTATATAAATTTACCTCACAAATAAAACAAGGGTTAAATTGAGAATTTAAAAAGAACGCAAAACATATAAAAGTCACATGAAATCAAATAGTGTACTTTCGGCTAGATTTAACTAATGACGTAATTGAATGAAAGTATGCTTTGAAATACTACTATAAGGTAGTGACTTAAAAACCGCGTAAAGTTAAAAAATGCGTTTGCAACATTTTAGATGATAAAAATTCTAGTAAACTATGAGGCTTTGCAATGCTACATTAGGGATGGCAACGGGGCCGGTTTGGGGCGGGTTTTGTAATCCCCGTCCCCGCCCCGTTCCCCAACCCCATG
>JAYMTF010002922.1:0-16644 GCA_036897485.1 Pelargonium nanum | reverse complement strand
AGATTACGTAACCTAACTATATATTGTGATAAATAAACATTAATATATATACAATACTAAATATAAAAATTATGCCAATAATTAACTTGGGAGCAAAGAATATTGGAGGCGGGAAATGATCTCCCCGTCTTTGTCCCTATTTGAAGAACATAAAATTTTCTATTCCAATCTCCCATTTTCTTTTTAAAAAAAATCATTCTCATCTATGTCAATAGGGATAGAAATTGCGGGTTTTTGTTAGACTCAAATGCAATTATCATCTCTAATATAGATTAAAAAGATCTAGAATTTTAAAGTGAAAAAAAAAAACTTGCAAGTTGTGTTGAAAATTCATAATCACATTGATTAGCTATAAAAGTCACATAAATGTCTCATCAATGCTGTCAAGTTGTGATTGTGAAGAAAAAAATAATATAAAGGTAGCTAGAGACAACACTAATCACTACTCCTAAGTCAGCATTTTAATATCTGAACTGTGTTTTTGTTTTGGTTCCACTTTTTTTTTTAGTAAAGAGAATTATCAAGACTTTGAAAGTTGAAACTATACTTTTTTAAAAACCCTAGTTGACTTTTCTAAATCCAAATCTTCTAGAAACATAAGCTTTAGAGGTTAATAGATCGAGTTTATTTTTGATAAATCTTTGTTAACAATGTTAGATATGTTTTATTTTGGTCTTTAATTATGTATTTTACTACTTTATTAGTTTCAATTCGTACTAGTATCATTATTTTAGACTTGTGTGATAACTTTTTTTTTTTAAAGGAAGACTATATATGTGATATGATATGTGACACTGAAATTATCATTTATTGATAGATCCAATTTGTTTTTTTCTTTTTATAATTAAGGGACGTGATTTTCATGTCAATTTTGTCCAATTTGGATCATTGATTATACAATTTTATTATGAAATGATCTCATTTGTAAATTTGATTAGGTAATTTCACTAAATGTCACGAGTGCCAACAACAATTTTTCAAAGACCGTCGCCCCTCTAAAAAATCAAAAGCAGTCGAAGCCAAGCAAAAATCTTAACTGACTCTTAAAAAAAAGAGCGAGTCGCACAAACCCTAATTTTCCAAAACTATAGTACTAAATGAATGAATTCTAGGTAACATTGTAATAGTATTGGTCAAATAATATTTTGTACATATTAGTTTTTTTAAAATTTGTGAAAATCTTACTACTATTCAGTAAATACTAGGTTTTACTCCATGCAATGCACGGATAATGAAAAAATAATTAATCAATACATATTTAACTTAGTTGACTAATTACAAATATTCTCTATGACATAACAAAAAAAAAATTAAATTAAATTAAATTACACATACATATACATGTGTATAAATTACATTAAATCAAATACACAAATAATCAAATTGCATATACATAAGTATATCACAACATATGAATCACCATAACTTTTAAGAAAGTTTGGATTCATCCATTCTTTATATATTCATTAAGTATTGTAAAAACTTCATTCATTATATAATAATAACTATAAAAAATGAACAAAATTAAATGTATATTGAAAGAAAATAACATATAAAACAGATTAAGAAAAAATTTGTGAGACAATATGAATCATATAAAAAAATTATCATATAGAGAAGAAAGAATTATACATGCCTTTAAGTTTGACATAAACTTACGTTTATGTCTTATTTAAACATTTCATATTTTAGGGTTTGTGTAACCACTTACCTTATTATTATTTGATTATGAGTATCAATATTGCATAACTTGCAAGATTCAGTTTACCTTATTAATTATTGTAAAAGTTGAATTTTCTTTTTCTTTTTTCCTTTATTCATGTTTCCAATTTCTAAATTGTCTAGTTCTTTTTTCATATTTTTAATTTTTAATATTGATGAGGGTATATTTATAATTAGATAAACTTTTGGGTCAAAATTAATAAAACGATGACGCGGCGCTCTAATACGCATTATAAACCAGTTTTTTTGTTCAGCTTTTATAGTATGTATAGATTGCTCTTCTTTTTTACTTTCATAAGCAACAAATTTTTCCAAGTAAATAACGAGAGAGTTTAAAAAGTTGAAGACGCGCTCGT
This sequence comes from Pelargonium nanum, assembly GCA_036897485.1. Lineage (NCBI taxonomy): Eukaryota > Viridiplantae > Streptophyta > Magnoliopsida > Geraniales > Geraniaceae > Pelargonium > Pelargonium nanum. The sequence goes on along the minus strand of JAYMTF010002922.1, from coordinate 14,566 downwards.
ATCCGGTAGTTGAAGACGTCCTCCTCCGTATAAAGAGTTTCACTCTTGCTCTAGTTCCATGCTTGGATGTTTCTTTTTGTATCAATTTCCCATTTTCTGTTTGGGTTTCGAATCATATCCCGTGTTTGAGATGACGTTTTATTTGTACTTTTATTTTTAACCTTCGGGTTTTAGTAAATAAAATGCACCGCTCGCTTATAAAAAAAAATAAGGAGAGAGACACTTTTTGGGATTAAGAATATAAAAACCACCCAATTTGTTGACTTTTCTTCTTCTTGTAAAGTAGAGGACAAATCAGGACCGTCGATTTCAAACAAAACCATTTCCTCCAAACGCGTTGTTTCAATTTTCAAAAATCAATTCAAATAATCAAAGTCCACAAATGAATAGAAAATAGAAAATTTGCTAAATGATTTTAAGAAAACAAATAAATCCAATTTTGGTTGACTTGGTTGACCTCGAAATTGCATGTATATGCAATAATATAGTTTCCCCTCAAAAGTCAAAAGTCGTTGTCTCAAGTATTATAGACTTTTGTAGGTTAAATTTACTCTCATTTTTTTAAAATAGTACGTAAAATTTAAAATATTCATTGTCATTAGTTTTTTTATAAGTGGTTATGTGGTATGATGTGAAATTTAAAATATATTAAATAAATATTATTTTTTAATTATTTTGTTAATGTGGTGGGTCATGAGCTAGTCACGTGACTTGTTTAATACAATCAAACCGTCACACTAGTAAAATAATTGAATAAAATAATTATTTTAATATATTTTAAATTTCATAGCATACCACCTAACGGGTAAATTAACGAAAACTAATGGTAATGTCCATTTTGGTTCTATATTTAAAAGTTCATGCATAATTTTAAGTTAAAAATGTTAAAGGACCAAAGTTTCGTGTTAGACCTTAGAAACACGCACACATACACATACTTTAATATTGTGTCATGTTCGTGTTAGACCTTAGAAACACGCACACGTGATTAGTTAGTAGTGTTGTAATATGGACAACACGCACACTTAAGAGACATAATTGTAAATTAGTCACTATCATGTCCTAAACGTGTTGGTTCTATCGTGTATAATGTGTTGAGTCATATTTGTGTTAACTGTGTCGTGTGAACATGAATAATTCAGTTACCGTATTAATCTTGTCGTGTTCGATCGTGCGACACAAAATCAACATTTAACACACAACGCCCAAATTGACCACTCTACAATATATCAAATGATTGACCACGACAATCATCAGCGGGACAAGTGGCTTAAGGCGCTTGTTTCTTTTTAGGTCTCAGGTTCGTGCCTTAGTTGTTACGCTTGTTTATCGAAAAAAAAAACAGTATACCAAATGATTAATTTCAAGTATGTGATTTATCGATTTTTTTGAAGAAGAAAAAATTAAATTAATAATATATAATTAAAATAATAAATAAAATATACAAAAATGGCAAGTAAAAGGTCCTAGTTGAAGCCATTGTAGAAGTGGATTGGCTAAATAAATTGACTCTCCAAACATTACTTTAGTGAGTGCCATGTCGGCAACATATGTAAAAATTAAAAATGTTCTTTTTTTTTTTTATCATTGATTGATGCTTAGTTTTATTTTTTTTAAAAAAATATTAAAACTGCTAGGACGAGTAAAATAAAATGTTCCATTTTGTAACTTGAAGACAATTATTTAGAAAAAGAATTTAGTTCTTTAACCATTCAAAAGACTAAAACGTCCTTTAGATGTATGTTGATATGTTTTGATGGGGCGACCAAGTTCTAGTTGAAGAACATCAACATTTAAACTCAAGAGATCTCAAACTTTTGCATCAATACAAATAAACACGCTCTATTAAAACAAAAACATAAGAGTAATTTTTTTTATCGCGTTATGCAATTATGCACACTAATAATTTCACAAAAAAAGGTTTGCACATGAAAAACGTTCCATTTTGGTGTATCAACTATCAGTTTTGTTCTAAATTGGTATCCAATTTGAATTATATTCTAAATTGGTTCTCGAACTATTCATATTGTTCTCATTTTATCCAAAACAATGTTATTTTCTTTCAATTGCATGTTTCAACCGTACAAGTACTGTCATATAAGGTTGCTGCGGCAATTTTTTTTTTTTTTTTGTTGAAGTGGAATTCATGAAGTTAGCTAAATTTACTTATATGTCCAGTTTTTTAAAAAAATTGTATAATTGGTGGACGTCGGTTGACATACCAAATTTGACTTATTTGGTCTATTAGTTGTACAACTTTTTTTTAAAATTTTAGTTAACTTGAGTACCACATGCTTGCCACACGTGTACAAAAATGTTACAAAAAAAAATATCTCCATTCAGTCTAGTTTCACGACATTATTATGGATTACACTAATTTTTTTTTTTAAGAATGGATTACACTAATTTAAAATAAAATAAGATAGTTGATGGATTAAATTAGAAAAATATGTATAATTTTGAGACTGAACTAAAACAAAAATAAATATCTAGCGCCAATTAAAAACAAACTAAATAATTAGAACTAAAATAAAACATATTCCTTTGTACCTTTTTTTTTAAATGTATTCCTTTGTACATTAATATTATAGAAAAATGAATCAAAGTCAAACATTTTGTGGCTTAAGCTAAGCCAACCCAATGAGATTATGACACCTCATTAAACTTCACTTATACCCACCCAAATGAATTGGTGGAAGCGGAGCGACTCGCCCGGATCTAAGATTTTTAATGAGGTGCTCACCTTGCCAAAAATAATTTAACTTATACTCCTCAATCCTTTAATATTATCTATAACAATATAAAATTAATAAAGAACAAAAATAGGATAGTACAAAAAAAATAGTTTACTAATTTAGGTGTTTTTTTTAAAGAACTAATTTAGGTGATTTTGTTTTTGCCACTTTGGGATATTTCTTATTATCTCTTTTTATTTCATAAATGGCATTTAAAAAAAAATCTAAATGACATCTTCATTAAGCTCTTACCAAAAAAATAAATACTGTCCTTTCTTAATAACTACTAGTAAATTCTATTTTTTTGTACATACTTTTAATTATTTTTTCATCTAGTTGTTTACCTATTAAATGCAGCTAATAAATTAACTTCTGATTATATATTTATATTGTTTGGTTGTCACATTAATATATTTTTTCCCACCCACCCAATTGTTAATGTAATGTCCTTTAGTAATAAATAGCGTTTGTATAATTTTGTTTTTACCTTAACTAATATATTTATGAGTTAAATAATGTCAAATTTTAAGAATTGAAATAACAATAATTTCGTAGGAGGTCGTGGGTTCAAATTATATTGCGTCAGGCGGGGTGGGGTTTTGGTTAAAAGGGGAGAACTACCCCCTATTGTGTAGCTCAACTTTTGAAAAAAAAAATAATAACAATAATTTTAACTACTTAGATTTTGAATAAAAGTTAGCCTATCAAAAAAAAAATACTTAGATTTTGAAAATATATAAATTATTTGAGGAAACAGATTATATTTTTAATCTTAAATATGAATTACATCAATTTGAAACAAAAAAACTTTCAAAAAAAAATTGAAACAAAAAAAACATAATTTGGTGACTTAACTAAAACAAAAATAAAATTAAACTCCAATTTATAACAAAATGTTCACTTTCTCTCACATACTATTTACAATATTAAATTCCTTATAAATTCATCGTACATCATCTCTGCAGTATTGAAGTTAATTTAAATTCATAGTACAAAACGCAATAGATATTAGATTTAAAAGAAGAAGAAGAAGATATATTCACATTTTTTGTGTGAGAGAGACTGAGTCAAATTCCGATTAGTTATTGACTCTATGTTTAGTTCAATTATATTTGTATGGATTAACTCAAATTGTTTATTCAATTATATCGTGTTTGTGTCGAGCCCGTCAAATTTGCTTAATAATCCACCCAAATAAGAATAATTTAGTAATTTTAATAATGAACAAAATTCCATCTGCCAACTATATTAATTTTGTTTTATATTAGTACCAATTCAAATTTGATTTTTTTTATTATCAAGCGGTACCTTTTATTTATCCAACCCGAAGTTCCAAATAAAAGTACAAAGAAAAGGCTCTGACTTTAGTTATTAAACATATTGTTTTAGTTTGGCCCTCTGCTATACAATTTTGTTTTGAATTCATCTAATCTATCACAATGCCGTCAAATTAGGTTTACATGAAATTTTATATACAAGAAATCCTATAACTTTTTTTGTTGACATGGGAGATACCAAGATTTACAACGGGATCATTTTAGAAAAAAATTGATGTTGTGATGAAAAAAGTCTATCAATTTGTTACAACTCAATTCCGTCGGTAAATTTAGATTACCTAAGTGTCACGTGGTTGTCACGTCAACAAAGAAAAACAATTACCACATACTCTAATTTTTTTTTGGATCAACAAGCGTAACAACCGAGTCTCAAACTTGAGACCTTAAGAAAAGCAAGTGATTAAAACATACGCCCAATTTGATGCCGTCGACAAGAATTGAGCCAATTCAAAAAAAATAGCATAGTTTATGAACCAAATTAGAACAAAAAAGATAGTTAGGGAAAAAGGGAATATTTTCATTTTAATAACGTATCGCTTATAAAATTACTCATAAACTATATGGGTCAAATTTGTAGGTTTATATAATTTTGAACTCAATAATTAATTATAATTATATATAGATATATATCGGTCATGATCATGATTTATTCCATTCAATTCGATCAAATTGAGTTTTAAACAAATCGGTTTAAATCCGATTATGAACCCTCCAAATGGTGGTACTATTTTGTTACTAAAAATGTATTGTATGGTTGTGTTGATTTAGTCAACAAAATCAACTAGAAGTGAACCAATTTGGTCACATACTGTTTATATATATAAAGCTCAGATGTGTTCTGATTGAATTTGGCTAAGAAAAAGAATCTTCTCAATATAAATTCTTATTCTAGAAATATATATTTTTGTATTTTTTATTTATTTTTAACATACCAACAAAATTATATAATTGAAGTTGGATACAAGTTGAGTGTTGTTTGGTGTAGTCACTTAATTGCTTAATCTTTGTCTGTTGACTATTAAATTCCAGAATTAATACTATACATCTCATACATAACTTGAAAATAAAACAGCTTAATTTGATTTCTTGAGCCATTTTCAAAGTAATTTTATTAGCATTTATAAAAACTTACATGAAAATATCTTGTGATTAACCTTAATAATTGAAATTTAAATGTAACTTACCTATTAAAAAATGGAAAGTTGAACTGACATTATAGAATAATCTCAAATAGGTTATGAAGTCGATTAGTTTAATTTAGATTCAAATGCTTATACTTGTGAGCATAAAATACCTTACTGGAACAAAAATTGATATCAATATATTGAATTTCACTACAATATACTATTGAAATTAAGAGTTAATATAATCTTATTCAGAAAAATAAAACTTTACTTATGTTTAATAGCAATCATTTTGCTAGAGTGGCCAATTTAAACATAATCTGAAACTAGAAAGAATGAGGTTTGAGTTTGACAAATTCACATGAAAACGAGCGGCTTGTAAATCAGGTTACAACTTGAACTTGAAATATCAACTTTACGTCGTGTTAATATTTTGTGAGCGCATCCCATCGCAATTCTCATATAATTTCACATGAAATTTTATCCTCACATAAAAGTTGTCACAATTTCTTTTGGACAGAATAACGACGAAAAGTATCGTCGCGAAAATAAAACACCAAATAAGATTACTATATATTAATTAAGCTCTTAAAATAAGTAAATTTTATAGTAAGATAATTTGCAACATATTGTATCAATCAAATAAAATACATTACAATATATTAATGTTTTTTCTTCGGACAAACTTGCGGCGGCTTCATCCAAATAAGATGACCTTTGTTCTGACCTAAAAAAAACTAGAGACTAAAAAACAATATCACAATTCTACAAAATAAAATAAAATAAAAATAGTGAGACTTTAAAAAAATGACAATATTTGAGGTCATCATGTTAGTTAATCAAAATCCAAATGAGATTAGGATATAAATCACCTTTAGTTGTGAGCTCATTGGCCAAAACAAAGATTATGACTGTCGGCACTATTTTATTATTATTATTATCCTCCCAAAAGGCTTGGTTTTTATAATTAATTTATCTTCTCCAAGAGCATAAAATAAAAGATTCCCATTTTATTTTTTATTTTTATGAGCATGACATGGAACAAAACTAACATAATCATGCGTGGATATGATGTGGCATGGTCTTTTAATATAAAAATATATGGTGTCTATTCACTATATTGAAAGTTCATATTAGTATTTATGATTGGATTGAAAAGAATTTTTTGGAATCAAATTAGGGTTGGATTTTTTTTTTATAAGCAAGCGGTATCTTTTATTTATACGACCCGTAGGTTCAAATAAAAGTACAAAAAAAAAAATCAGCCAACCGTCATCCCAAGCAAGGAATCGAGTTAGAGATCCAAGAGAAGAACTGGAAATAAATACACAATGAACTATCTCAGCAGGAAAGCGAAGACAACTATAACTCTGAGAGCTCGCGACAATAGATGAAATGCGGGACCAAAGATCAACCTATCCGAATCAGCAGCTGGAGCATAAACATTAACCAAAAGACAACTCGAATCCCAAAGCGAAACAAGACCACCTGATCAACCCGAGGAGGGAGAGATACAGAACTGTAAAAATTGAATATTCCAAAAGCTCTTTCGTTTGAAAACGGTCCAGTCCGACTTAAATTTGATATGAATTGTTCTCTTGTATTAAAACAAGTGTCTTTTTTGAATTGTATCGTTCCTGAGTGTATGGTCAGGCTTTGAGAATTTCACTTACCTTCCGGATGTCGCAGATGGTGACCTAAATTCTTAGGAGTATCAACCATATTGACATGATGTCCTAGTAACTCGTGCGGTAGAAGTAGTATAACCTCGACAACCTTCTCAAGCGCGGGGTGCGTGGCCTTGATGGCTTGACTTTGCTTGTTTTGGACGTGAGTTTGATCTCGGATGACCTACAACGACCTTGCCTTGGAGAACCCGAAAGCTAGCATGAGGAGGCTAGAAGAGCTATATAGGGCCTTGGTGGGCCTTGAAGAGGCTATGACGCTTTCTGAACCTTGAAGCTCATAAAATTTAGAGAGGATCTTGAGAAGTTTTGGAAAGTTTTCTCGAAGCGTGTGAGTGGGTGAAACATGCAAGGAAGTTTAGGTCGTTGTGAAGGAAGTGGTGATTTGTTTTACCACGCTGGATATTTTTGTTGTAGCAAAGCTTTAACGTTTTGGAAAATTGATTACACAACCATACTTCAACACTTTGCATAATTTCACACTATCGAAGAGTCCAAGCTGCATATGACCAAGAATTCCATTGTAATGGATTCACGATAATTGTTAAATTTCATAATGGGCTACAATATATATATAATGGTTTGGTTTTCTTATACTAAAAGGTCAACCTGCAACATTTTCACTTTATATTTATCCGATGTGTGACTTTATTTCACTCACTTCAACACTCCCCCTCACGTGCGAGTCTCACATTTTTTCTTCTATCGGTGAGCTCGACACGTGCACAATCGAGGGCTTTATAAATCGGCACTCCCCCTCACGTGTAGGCAATTCTCTTCCACACGTGGGCCGCTTGCAGATCAGGGGGAGACAACATAAACGGGCAACCTTTGGGCCAAATCTAGATCAAAATCAGCTTTGATACCATGTTAAATTTTAATAATTAGGTTACAATATAATGGTTTGGGCTTCCCATACTAAAATGTCAACCTTATTAGTATGGTTTAACTTGCACCATTATATGTAACCTTTTCACTTTATATTTATCTGATGTGGAACTTTATTTCACTCACTTCAACAACAATCTTGAACCATTTTGGTGCATGATCAAACCATATCCACTTCAGTCTTCAACCTAACTTCTTTTTCAAACTTCAATACAGTTTTAAGTCGATACACCCCCTAACTAAGACTAATTATATTCAAATGAAGTGAAACTACAAAATAATAAAGCTTTCTGAATAAAATCTTACCGTGAGTACACTTCAGACTAAACTACAACAACTATTCACTAGTTGATCTACACATTCAGTAGTGTAACTCGATCATATGTTCGTGTCATCGTCACAGTTCATCTCTACAAATATCGGAATACCAAACATTTATTTTTAAAAAAAACAAGAGACCATGATAGTGACACCACATATGTCACACATATATGTAAATGAATTTACAATTGAGTTCAAGATAATAACAAAAAAATAATATGTTAATTAAATAAAAATGACTTTGTACGTAACATTAACTTAAAGACACGAGCTCGGCGGCTTGATGATGGTGATAATTACGTTAATTAATTAATTAATTACAGATAAACATGTGCTTTAGCTTTTGATCACATCTCAACTAATTTGTTGCACATTATAGATTGAAAGGTCAATATCTTGTATAGATTAATTAATTAATTTAATCTGATTTGGGTTTGAGAGATTGGACTCAACACGTCACAAATATACTTATAGTTCAACTTGACTGTTTATATTATTTTTATTTATCATGACATATAGAGTTTGGATTTGGTTATAAAGTGTGGTATGACGTGGAAATACGAAATAATTAAATTAACTAATCCGTATATATTTTAATAGGGTTTTGGAATATTTATATAATTAAGGTCAAGTTTTCTTTAGATAGCGTTCTGTCACGTCCCGAAAGAATGGGTCTCCCTCAGGCGCCTTAACAAGGGTGGTATTCGCAATGCAGCATGCTCCTATACTTGTAAGACAGATGCTGATCATTGTACTTATGGTGCAGGTATAACCTCTTTTGCCAGGATATGCGTTTTATATTGCTTGACGTCCATGGAAAAGGTTGGTCCCTCTCTCCGGAAACGGGAGAATGGGGCGCCGCACTGATCTGGTTCTCTCGGTCTGTGAAAAATGGTATCAGAGCATGGTTCAGGACACGTAACGGATCATCCTGCGCATATATATGACAGATGCAGATGGTTCGTAGTGGCATGCGTCTCCTGATCGATCTATGGGAAGAAGAATGGGGTTAAGCGTGGATGCAGCAAAGGACGGGGGAGTGCGGTGAAGACAAGTGTTGAGAGCTGAATGATATGTGCTTCGTTGGGCGAGCTTCGTATTGGTGATATTGTGTGCCTTAAAAGGAAGGTACAAGGAGGACGGATAACGGTCATGTACAAGGTGTGCGCCCTAAGGTAATGAGTTTTGGTTGGGTACACTGATTTTGCTGCTCGCGACAAGGGGGATCCGCGAAAGGTTTGGCAGCACATTTGCGCAAGGGCGCATGACGCAAGGAAGCGACGTTAGCACAATTGTCCGCGACAAGGGCGTTTGCGGATTGTGTGGGGGAGAATGTCATGTCCCGAAAGAATGGGTCTCCCCCAGTCACCTGAAGGGTTTTCTTCGCCATGCGACATGCTCCTATACTTGCGAGACTGATGTTGATCAATTTTTTTTTGATAAGCAAGCATACCAACCGAGGCTCAAACCTGAGACCTCTAGAGGAGCAAACACCTTAAGCCAATTGTTCCGATGATAGTTGGTCAGTGTGCTTATGGTGTAGGTATAACCTCTTTTGCCAAGATATGCGTTTTATATTGCTTGAAGCTTATGGAAAAGGTTGACCCCTTTCTCCATGAACGGGAGAAATGGGGCGCCATGCGGATCCGATTTTCTCGGTCCGTGACACTTCGTTTACCACTTTTTATTTTAAATCTTAGGAAAATAGAGCATGTTGGGTATTTTTAAATTACAATTATTACGTTCGTTTAATTTTTTCATGAGGGCATATTTGGGATTAAATAAATATTCTCTTTACTCAAATGAGTTAAATAATTCCAAATTTTATGGAATTGAAATAATACATCTATCATGTTATTTCAATTCCTAATAATTATTTTTGAAATATACACTTTGCGAGAAAATGAATAGCATTCTTGAAAGTTTACCAAAAAAGAAAATATATTCTTGAAAATATAAAATTTGAGGGAAAAAAACATTGGCTCTTTTATAATAATAGACTTTTGTATGTACTAACTACTAAGGGTTTGTTTTTTGAAAAGGGTTTGCTGGTTTAATTTTTTGTAAAAAAAAATTAAAATGCTAGTAATTTAACTGTATATAGATAAAAAAATAATAACATTGAAATATGTATTTATTTTTACAATTTAACTGTTTTTTTAGAACTAATTTTTAAGCATTAAAAAAAGAACATTTTTTAAATATTTTATTTAGTCTAGGAAATAAAATTATTTTCGAAAATTTAAATATGCTCATTTAAAAAAAATGAATGCATATATTAAATATTATTTTTAAGCAAACATACGAATATCTTAAAAGACAAATATCTTAAAATGAATTATAAATAGTAAAAAGTAACTTAATGTTGTATAGTCCAAAACGTTTTTAATTTTAACCCAAGCAGACATAACCTAATAGATAAAAACATGAAAAAAAAATGGACCATTAATTAGCATAAAAGTAAAATTTCCACTATAAAAATATATGATTATGATGATTAAAGATAGAAAATAATATGAGTAGAAATGCACAAAAAAGCTCTTAAGTGCTATAGCTTTTAGCTTATGCTCCTTTTAATTATTAGCTAATTATAATTTATAAAAGCCACGTTTACATTGCTTTTTTTTATAAGAAAAAATATAGTTAAAAATCACTTAGCCGACTCTTCTCTAGTTGTAGTGGGATCAAATAAGAACATACCCGTAAGATAATATTGACTAATTAATCACTAACATTTACTAATTAATATTAGTAACATTAATTAAATCAGGAAAAGGGCAAAACCAAGGCCGAATCAAAAGGGACAGCCACAAAAATTAAATAAATAAAAAGTTGGTATTATGTGGAGTTGAATACAATGAAATAAAGGCGGATGTATTTGATTTTGAACTATAGTCGGCAATTGAAACTTAAATTTGTAGACACTTGAAACTCGATTAACAATTTTACGAATTTGAATTTTATAAAATAGTATGGATCAATTTTTTGGTAAGTTCGAGTCGGACAAAATTGCTAATTTTATTGAAGATGACAATTTGGATTCACACCCCCCCCCCCCCCCCCAAAAAAAATAATAATAATGAAATACGACCCGACTAATTTTTAATCAAAGTAAAAGAATGCATATTCGATTGAGAAAATTCGCACTTGTTACACTAAAATCTGAAAATTATATTTGATTCAACTAAAAAATAGAATGAATCTGAATTTATAGACACTCGAAACTTGATAACATTTTTGTTGGATCCAAAAATTGGCGGATACGAACCTACTGATCAAATATAGGCTCAATCAATTTTAGGGTAAGGATGAGTAGACAAACCCTCACTTTTGGATCATATTCAATTTAGGTTTATCGATTTGAAACTGAACAATTAAATTTGATCCAAACCTGATATGAAATTCAAATATCCAAGTCTCTTTTTCCACGCAAACTTTAAAATATGTTCAAAACTTGCAGCTTGCACTCCTTTCAAACAAAGTTAGACATCTCCAACCCGAATCCTATAAATTTGGCCGAGACCTAAATTGCCAACTATTATTTGATCACAACATAAAAACCTAAGGGTGCTAGCCAAACAGGCCCTACCAATTATTTTATTTTTGTATAATAGCTATTTCTAATAGTGGAAAGGTGGTTAAATGAATCAAGATGCTTTCATATTTTATTTTAGCAATATGGTTTTATAAATAAAGACACATACAATCTTGTTGTGACCAATGAACTAAGATGTTGAAAATTGAACCCTGCAATGCTGTAATGTGCCATTTTGTTATAATTAATTAACAATAACAATTGTGCATGTTTTTATTTCCTTGGCAGCCCAACTAGTTACATTATAAATATTAACGAGTTGTAAAATTAAATAGTAAAGTACTTTTAATCAAATATGATAAATTAGCAACTTGTTTGTTTATGTACATGTATTATGTTTTTATATATAAAATCAATTGAATATTATTTTTTTATATTAAAATCGTTTTATATTTATTTGAAAAGAAGATAAACTAGTTGGTTGTTGAATTTTTTTTTTGGTAGAAACAGGAGAGAAAAAACAAAAACTAACTAGGCACAGCACTGGCAGAGGAAGCCCCAACAATATCAGCACGGATTAAATCAGCCAGACAAGACGGAACTGATCGGTAAACCGAGATACCCATCTCCAAACTAAACCCCATATTATTAGCTCAAAAATGGTTCATGAATTTTCATAGCTATAGTTAAAATGATTCATGGTATCAATTTGATTTTTTCCCTATTTATTTTAATTTATTCTTCAAGATAATATTGCACATGATAATTTTTTTAACTATTTATTAGCTAGTTTAATTCTCTCTTCTTCTTTTTTCTTCTTTTGTTTTTGTAAATAGTTTGTTTTTGTAGTATTGAATATTTAATTTGAAAATTCGTTTTTTCTTCACCAAAAGTGTCATGAAAAATGGTTTTAATTTGGCAAATGATCTCATTATTTCTTCATGACAATTGTGGTGGCGTAGAAAATATAAATAATAAATAACTTGACTTAATAAAATAATGTGATGTCACCGTTTGTCTTGTTAAATATAGAACTTTATTTTCAATGTTATCTCATTTTAGTTCTTTCTCCAAGAAATTCTGTTTTCCATAGTTTGTGTTTTTGTTGATACTCCAAAAAATATTGAAAATAATTCAATTCATAAATTAAAACATCATAATATATCATGACTTGTGAAATCTGTGAGCATAGGTCAAATATATTGTTTATTTTATTTTTATATATTTAATTATGATTTTGTACCTAACATACGTAGTATATGACTCGTGCTTACAAAATAATATCCAAAAAAAAAACATATAAAAATATGATTAAATAATAGTACTATTATCACTTCTTAGGTCACATATATTACCTAAAAATAAATAAATTTCACAATGTTATTTTTAATGGTGTCCAAAGTTTGATTGAGAAGAAATCAAGAAATGAACTATTGCCTAGTAGATTGGGTTGTGATGAGGTGTTTGAATTTCATATTATTTTTTTTCAAAATAATTGTCAACTTCATTTCATAATAATAATAATTATTATTATTGATAAAATAATTTTTTTTTATTATTAATGCATCAGATAAAAATTGTTAAGATTCGTGTTTGTATTTTTTATATTACTTGCACTTACTTTGATATAATTTTGAATTTTCAATATATTATATAACACAATTTTCAATAAATTCAACATATGTGCATACATGTCACATGTTAAATAAATTCTTATTTTTATGTGAATTATAATCATTTCAATTGAATCTTACATGTTATCTACCAATGTTAACAAGAATGTCACTCCATACAAATTATTAATGTTCTTAGAGATGAATCTAGGAGCATTGTTATGGAGGCAAATACTCACACTATTTTTATTTTTATTAATATAACTTTTATATTTTTAATACATTTTCATATTTATCTCTCTTATTTGATTAATTTATTTATTTCTCCCATAATAATTTTACTATTTTGACGATAATTTGATAAAAAGTTCATTTATATTTCGAACCCCACCCCAATACAAAATTATAGATTTTTCACTAAATAAACGAATGTAATTAAAGTTTTCGAGTCAAACAATTAACAATTCAGACTTTTGTTCATAAGTTTTTAGTGATCATAACTCTTCAGCATGAAGTTATTCACACAAAGTGGGTATGATGACTCTGTCATATTATGTGACAATTCTGTATATATGTCATATTATTATTCATTGTTTTAAATTCAGTTTCTATCAAACACAAAAAACGATTTATTAAGTAAATTATCACATCATTCTGTCAAAAATTTGAAAAAGAAAAGTCCTAAAATAAATGAAAACTAAATTCAATGTAATTGTTTTTTATAAATAAAATTGTAGAAAAGAATAATAATAATAAATAAATAAGGTGATAGAGATTATGTATGTGTGTGTCTCCATCACATGGACAAATAATTGTTGCAAGAAACATTACACGCTCCCAGCTGTAAGGAAAACAATGCAAGTGGCCACAAACACATTCTCAACTTTCCGTATCGTTTTCACACCAACTGCCGTACGCGTCTACTGTTTTTCTAAACTATTTATATATCATCTCTATTACTATTATAAACAAATTCATTAATGGATTTTTCTAACATGTGCCATGAATTTGTTTTATGTCATGATTAAGTAATTATACCGCAATGATTACACATTATGACTTTATGGTAAGCCATATTTTTATATTATCAATTATACTCTTACTCTTATTTTATTATTTACTAAATCTGTCTCATGTAATACCATCATTACTAAATTTAATACAAGAATAAATTAAAAATGTAATATTATTTTTGCGTATTTTTGACGTTTTTGGATTCGCTTATGGTCCGATTTAACATCCGTTTGGATCGTCGTTCTCCTTAAAATAAACTTTTCGATATGAGTCCCATATAAGACCTTCTTGGGGTATTCAAACTCATCGCACTT
>JAYMTF010002921.1:0-16645 GCA_036897485.1 Pelargonium nanum | reverse complement strand
AACTTCCTTGGCCTAAACGACCATAGTCCCTCTAAGAAGCTGGCCGTGGAGGGTCTTTTCTCTTTTCAATGGCGCCTGTACTCGTACCTGTGCTGATCACTCTAAGCCTCTTTTATTTCGCATGATTACTTGACCTTCCTTGACCCGGCTGTTGAAAGAGGGGGCACATTTACTATAGTTTTTATTCTCGGATTAAAAATTGAATGATTTGAATCAGCTTCATAATTTTTAGATTTTTTGAACTTATGTTTTAGACGTGTGAGATGGATGCCATCACTCACATAACGTTAACATCGGTATCAGTTCAACCATTAAAAATCTAGTATTTATCAAGCTAGGGTGGGCCTTTGCCTACTGTGGCCCACCCCTAACACAATTGTAAGTAATTAAACTTCTAGGATATAATGGCACCGGTAAGATCTAATGGAGAATCAGAATGAGAATGAATGGTTTCTAATCCAAACATCATCAATGATGAATGACATATTTGGGATAGTTTAGTTATTTGGTTGGTTGGTTGTTTATCTAATAAATAGTTTTAATACTTGAGAGGTATTTAAATAATGAGTAGTTGAACTGATGTATGACTTATGAATGTTTTTGAAAAATAATTGAAAAATTACATATACACCTTACGTATTAGTCGCATAAAACAAATGATTTCATGCAACTATTTTTTTCAAAACACATTACCTAAAAATTTCTCAAACTCATTTCATCAGTTAAATCTAACTGAATTACTCATTCTCTCATCACAATCCATGTGACTTGCAATTATATTGAAATCTAAGAGCATGAATAAACAAAAGAGAAAAAAAAATATATCAGCCATGGTTTATTGGCGAAGACTCTCAGCCAATTAATCTAGGCCAGTGAGGTGACGACATATCATCAATTAACATTCATATCCGCCCCAATGAACCGCGCCTGCCTGGATCCATTTATCTTTGTGTCTTGACTTAGAGTCTCGGCCGATAAATCATAGCTGAGATTTCGAACACTCTAAACAAAAAGCCAACATACTTTGACCCGTATCACCTTCTAGCCCATGAACGATCTGAGAAATTTACAAACTCCCTTATTCTTGTTCTCTATCATCGGACGATCCTAACAATGTGTCCGCCGGAAAAATCTGCCAATCATCCCCATCTCAAAGAAGAGATAATGCCTGCATCGGCGAGAGCAGATCTCGGAATCTCTCCGGCGAGATCAAATTTTTAAAGATGATGATGCTTATCCTGATGTGCCAAGTTATTCTATTGCGTTTTGGGATGAAGGACTTGTGAGCTTCGAGAGAGCCACCATCAAGATGAAGCAAAACCCTAAAAATGGTTGTCTCAGTCTCTATGGCGCCATCAAGGCCCTATCATCAGATGGCTTATTTGATTTTTTCCTCTATGAACAGACTTCAGATTCACCCCACACTCTACACCTTAATTCTAATTCTCCTGGAGAAGAAGATGATGAGTTTATTATTCCCATATCTTTACCTGATTGGTCCGTCGGTAGTTTCGAACTTATAGGATTTGAAGTCTTTGTGTATGATGATGATGATGGAACTGTACCATTCTTTTCCATTAGGAAGGGTCATAATGATACACTCAACAAACCTCTCCAATTTCAATTTGAAATCGATAGGGCCATTTTTACTCTCTATTATACCAGAATTGATTCTGTTTGCGCTGTCTGTGTCAATTTCAGGGTTTTTGATTGTGTTAAACAAGACTTTAGCGAGGGGGGATGTTGAGCGTCCGGAACCATCTGTGCTAAACAATTATTAGGGAATGGAGTATCTAGAATGTTGACACTATTTGAGTCCTCAGTGCCGGTTCCCTTTGGGATATCCATCCCGCTCATTCGTCTTGTTATTGTTGTTCCTGTGCAGTCGCGAGATGAGATGGACTTAGGGAAGGGAAGTTGGGTAGAGCTTGAATTTGATTTGGATGCGAGTAATGTGGATGATAACATAATCTTGCAAGGTAAAGCAAAGGTAGTTCTCCAACCGAATCACGCACGAATGACCTTTTTTTATCCCCTCATCATCAATACGAGTCGCAAACGCAAGAGCTGCAGCAATGTCTCTGATAAAGATGGCTTCAAAATTCAACTACTGTGACTCCCTTCAAAAGGGATTGGGCAATCCGATCATTATGTTTGGTATGGTTTCATTTCATGTTTGTTTGCTTATTGTGAATCAAGTACTATGCAAAAACCATTTCATGTTTGTTTACTTGCTATGCAAGTTTTGATTTGGAGTTCATTGGATTTTCTAATGTCTCCATTGCATCATATTGTAGTTCTCTAAACCTTGTTACAACAATTAAAAATTAGATTACTCTTTGCTCTTCCTGGTTTATTTATTTATGGGTTTTTGAATTCATGAATTAGTTTGGAGTGGAAAATCAAAGGTGCAACAAAAAGAAAATTTTGATTTTTCTGATGTTCTTTCATGCTCCACAAGTTTATGCTTGCCTTTTATGTTGTGCACACCAATAACTTTATTTAATGGAATGTACTAAATTGGGTAGAAGTTGAAAATTTATATACTATTATGACTTGCAAAAAATATTTTTTCGTGTACTAAATTGGATATTAAGACAAAATTTATGTATCATGTATGAAATAATATGCATAAAATATAAATATATTTGCACCCAACACATAGTAAACTAATTTATAATTCCAAAACTAACAACTGAATGAAACAACTCAGAATTTGTTCTACTCAACCACATCAATCAACAACCAATTTCTACATCTGTTCTCCACATTATCATCATCAAAGTATAATCAGAATCATATGTACAACCACTACTTCTATACCAAGGATACATTATCCACTTTATCACAATTTCAGTTCATACACCATTTTTTCAAAACATGCACCAATATATTCATAACTCGATGAGCGGAGCGGAGTCTGCACAAAGTTGTAAACCGAAGAGAGTGGCTCTGAACTACTCGCAACAACCCGTCGTGATGGCAGCAAAAAGCTGTTCGTTCAAACGACCTGTAGTTCATTCAATGAATGACTCATACATTCATAACTCTTTATTTGTTTGTTTGGATTACAAATGAAGAGAAGCAGACAAGCATATCCTAACACAAGCTTTGACAGAAACCTATGCTCATGTACAACTATTCTTGTGCGCCGAACCAATAGGGAAGCCGTTTATTAAGTGAATCGAGAAAAATAATGACAAAATAAATTTATAAAGAATAAGAATTGAGAAGGGGAAGCCATACAAACAAACATAAGATGTTGACAGAACCCTAAATGCCACATCCACAAGGAAGACACCACTTTTCGATCTTAAGGAAGAGCCACTGTAAAGCGTTTGGACCTCCATCTTCATCTTCATCTGACGAAGCAGAAGGCAACGGTAGCTCAGAGGGTAAATTGCGATGGAATGCATCAACCGCTGCTGCAACCCCGTCTTCGTTCTCTATAAACTTCGCTAGCTCCATTGCTCGGCTTTTAACCTGCAAACACGAGTTTATATAATTAATGTATGTTCCACCATAATGCCAGATTCCCATCTCATCTCATGGAATTACCTCAGGCAGGAGCATGAAATTTATAGCATTTGAAAGGTTCTCGACATTGAGCTCTGATACTGGAATAGGTGCAGGTCCAAGCCCTCTCTGATGTATTCTGTCGCCCCAGAAGAACTGATCCCCAAAGAATGGCACAATGGTTGTTGGACACTGAGTTCAAAATATTCACATTAGAATTAGATACAACCAAAAAGTAAACGATGAATTTGGTTCTGCTAGAAATTGAAAATAATCAAATCACGAAACTGAATGCCATAGATAATTGCATGCATCCTCCGACTCACATACTTGTATTCCTCTTTTACATTTCTTTTCTATGGGCAAAATTACCTTTTATACATGAACAACAAAAATGCCTTAAACAAACCAAAACATTCATATAGATTTATTACCACATGCAACCAAAAAAATATAACATGAAAAACTAATCGGATACTTACCCCAGCTCTGAGTCCAGTAGCCGTAGTTCCAGCACCACCATGATGAACCTACAAATTTGTGGCATTGAGGGTTCCAGTTAATGGATAGCTTTAAGAAAGTAGTAGTTTGGGAGTTTTCATTTAATATTTTAATAACTCTTCAATAATTCACACATTTCAAAATAATCAAAATATTGATTATTTGAAATACCGCACCCCCATTGTTAATCCTAATCATTTTATTTTATTTAACCTATTTGAAGAAATAGAATATATATATTTTTTTCAAATATGCCCAATCAAATTTTGTAAACGCTCACAATTATTACATTAAAAGCTACCTTAGATTATCAATAATAAAGCATTTCCAATAATTTAAGTTTAAATTTAGGTGATGCACCACTGTACTCTAATTGTCTCTAAACAGTCCAATAGCTCTGCTCTAGATTTAAAAACAAATGAAAAACTAACAAATATACTAGTAAGTTTATTAGGCTTTTCTACTATTTATACAATCAGCATTATACAGCCTTTACAACTTCTATTAGAACACAGAAAATAAAATAATACTCACCACTGCAGAACATTGAGGAAACAACCAATCATGAGGGCAGTCCACCAAAAGGAATACATTGTCGGGAACTTCTGTTACTGGAAAACGAGATGAACCACAAGAGAAACCATGAATATCTACCATTTAAAGGTCAAAATAAAAACAAGCCATCATCTATACTCTACAATAATAGAATGAGATAAGTGACACATGCCATTGCCACAACAGAAATCTCACAATTACATGTAAACAAGCCACAACAGAATTACTGAATGGCGAGCATGCATCAACATTTATAGTGTTCTAAAGAAAATGATTTTGGGGGGAAGGGGGTACAACTAAAGCTCCTCAGAAAATTTATTATCAGTGATAAGATAATAGAAGAGGCAATGGCATCATTATCTCACGCTAGCTGAAATTTTCATACCATACTTTCAATGAAGCTGTTATCGCCATAACTTTAATTTCTCTATATTTTTCTGACGTCCATGTTATTTCCCAATGTATATTGATGATGCAAAAGAGGATGGTCAACCAGGCAGCTCAAGGCACATGACCTCCGCGAAGGGCTTTTCTACCTAAAGGAAAGGCATGTCATCCCACTAAAAAAATGTCTCTTCCAACACGCACCTACACACCCATAAATACCCTCGCTTGAATGACAACAAGGTAATCTGTTCTAATGCCATTTAAACTAAACTGTCTGACATGATATACATATTTTCCTCTTTACACACTGCTCCAGTCTGACTTGAGCGTCAAAGGGGCCTCAGATACACCACCTGTCTTGTAGGTCCTAGGTCGCGTGGATGTTTACAAGGAAGATGGTTCCTCATACAACACTCCAACACACATCTCAATTTGGGTGCATCAGAATGGTTCTACAGTAGAGAACGTTCGGAAGTAAAATCACTTTGAAGACTCTTCAAATTATTTTTCCCTTGTTCCAAACATTGCAATTTTCATCCCAGCCAGAAATTAGTAACATAATTAACAACATCCTATAATGTGAAAAATATAAACCCACAAGCTATGCAAATCAAACAATAAGAATTTTAAATAACTTTACAGGCTTAAGAAGAGACAAATAGAACCAAAAGGATAGTACTTACAGTTCCCTAGATTACCCCAACCTTGATCAATTATTCCTCTTTGCCCTGTATCCTTTAACGCATCCAATATAATATCTGTAGTTTTCTTGGGATCTTCAAGTGGCTTAACAAGCAAAAAGTAATATTTCAATCATACAAGGCCCATAACTCAAGAAGCAAAAATACAATCTAACATAAGTCAATGAACAATAAAACCGACTGATAGATATGTAGAGTAGTACATATAAATCAAGTGTATCTGCCTGTCAAAGTATATAAAGACACCAGGCACTAATATGGAGCAAATCATGGGATTTGATGGATACAGATTATGAGACTATGATAATTCAAGTGATTTTTGTAATTTGTTTCTTACCATGTGTATCTCCTAAACCCGTTGTAAATATGGGATCTTTGTAATCAGCACCTCAATTTAGTGAGTACATACTAAGCCCCTTGGGTATTCGGAGTATGTGTAGCAGTGTAGGCCTTATGGCCAAACCACGTTATCATTTGTGTTTATTCTCCCCACTTAACTTTATCATCCATATAATTCGTCCTATTAATTTCAACAATATGTTTGCTGAAAAAAAAAACTACGAAATTGCAATGAATGTAATAATCAGAAAATTAGAGTATGTCCATTATTTTTGTAAAATAATGTCTGGACATAAAATTCCAAGTTCTGGCTTACAGGGATTCAAGTACGTATGTTACCCCGATACAGATTTTATAATCATAAGAATTTGACAAATATTGTTAAAGGAAATTATGGAGTTCACCAAGTAATCTAACTAATTTGTCTTTCATCTCTTCTAACATATACCATACTAAATTACGAACATATACCATACTTATTTACGAAATTGCAACATAAATGATCTCCACGCCTGATTCATTAGTAAATTAGGGATCAATAAAAAAATTCAACATGTCCTATTGTACTGTCCAAGTAGTAAATCTTTTAAGAAAATGAATTCTATTTATCAGCATTTTAGGATAGATATAAATAAAAATTCTAATCAAATAATATTGTCATATATAACATGCATGAATATAACATTTTCTAACAAATCATATGTGTGAGCTGCAAATAGCTTAACCCAGAGTTGTTGTTAAATAACCATACCATGCTCCCAAACCCAAAATATATAGGTTTTGATCCTCTTTGGATCCATTCAACAAACTCTTCCCGAGGCTGATACTTTGAAGCAAGGTTTAAGAAACAATAACCAACAACATCAACTGAAGGACCCCAATCTACACATTAATTAAACAGACTTAGTATTCCTGACAAATTAGTAAATAAAGCATAATACAATTCATAGGGAATCCCACATGCGTCAAAATTTTAAGTGATACAATGTTTAGTGCATAAAAAGGAAAAAGAGAGGAGAGAGAGAGAGAGAGAGTTACAGTACGAAAAAAAAACTTTCAAAACTGATATGGTGCCAAGTATATTTAGTCACAAAACCAGAGAAAACTGAGGGCAAAAGTTAAGTTTATGATGCTCAGTAAGTTCTTACTCTATCAATTCAGATATTCAAAAATACAAAAATAGAGCTCCTAATCTACAATAAGAATAATTTTCTTAACACTTGTTTCAACCCGAGGTATTGTCCTACTCAGTTTTTCAGCTACTGGAGCAGCATATTTCACAAGTATATGTGTTGGGAGAGAAGGTACAACAAAGAAACTGCAAAATGAACTAAGGTTGTATTTTATTGGATGTTCATCACTTTGTCAAGAAAGAACTATTGACTGTGGTCTGCTACAGCAGTCTAATTGAAAATGCATACGTGCAATATGTGCAAAAAGATAATTCATAAGCATGTTCTATAATGAAATCAGATAAAGATAAAATAATTGAACTATCTTACCATTTGGTTTTGGTACAACATGGGGACTCCACATATAGCCAGTTGGCAAATGAGATATTGATCCATTGTATGTACTGAAGTATGCAATTGGAGGAAGTTTCAACTTCCTTTTCCTGAAGTCATTGATATATCCCCGTATGCCCCACCATATCAGCAAATCCACCACAATATATGAAAGCTGAATGCATAGAACAAATAGGAAAATTTTAGCAGTAACATTAGTTTATTGGAAAAGAAAATAAAGGAGAATGTGACACCTAGTCAAGATCATACCCAATAACCAGCACTTTGAGGTACCCGTGCCAATGGATGAGGAAATTCATATGTTGGCCTGCCTATTCAATATAAATATAAGAATACATATAACATGAAATAACATTCCATACAAAGTAGTGTATTTGATTCATGCCATATAAATAACATGAATACTATGAAATAAAAACAAAACAGACCAATCATTTCTTCTTTTGTTGAGCCATTTCAAAATACTAAAACATACATGTGTGCCTTTTCTCAGCACCCTCTCCCCTGCACTGACAGTCCAAACTATTTTATTTAAAGTAGTAATTTATGAAAAAGGTACACTGTGAGTAGAGTGAGGAAGGTGGAGATGAAGGATTAGGCAGTGTATTTGACAGCTTTCTGTATGTCATTCAACCGTGGAGTACAAAACATAAAACTATGCTTGACGACTGTGTAAGTGTCAAGTCATAAACTAGTCCTTGATCTCCTAGTTAATTGAATTCAATCCTCAATACTAAACCCCAAACCATTAGATCTCCAGTTGCTGCTTGCTAGCATTAGAGAAAGTTACGTATGAAGATGAAGCCCAGAATCACAAGGTATTGTGCATAAATTAGGAACAATGTAATCGTATTTTTATTGTCACCCCATTCTCCTCCCCACATTAATACGTTCTCAACGTAACAGGCAAAAAAGGAATGAGATTTACTCATTCACAATCACTAATATACTTAAGTATGGAGAAGTATCTCGTGTAAGCAGACACAAATATGAACATTATTATCATTCTATTATTTGATTACCATTCTTTTCAAAATTAACTCAAATGCTCCTTTAGTTATCAACAGTATAGTGATCATGTTTTGAATTGATAAGATTTGTACAGAAAACAGGGTTATATCACATATGACAATAATTGATCCTTGATCCCGCAAGTTATAATTAGCATTAATTGTTATAGGAGAATACAGAGGAAGAGTTAAGAGAAAAAAAGAGAGAAAGGAGGGAGGAATTAAGATGAAAGGGGGTGAAGCAAAAGAGGGGAGAACCCTATTATTAGGAAAAATTCATACTACAAAGAAAGGGGAGAGACAATAGAGAGAGAGGCGCTCAATAATCTGTACACTCAATAATTTCAAACTAATTCCAAACAATAAGTCAATGACACAACATAGTATTTACAGAGAACATAAACCATAAAATAGAAAACCCGAATGCAAAACCATAAACCTAAATTGTGTCACTATTTGTCACTGTAGCAACTAGTAGTGGAAACTGTATTTACATTAAGGTTGTTGATAAGACCAAGTGAATCCAGAGTATATGAGATCTGTTTCCTGAATTGAAACATCCCCAACTGAATCTCAATAGATTACTACCGAAACCATGTCACACTCACAAAAACTATATTTACATCAATGTTGACATAAATTGGTTTTGTGAAAATCCTTTTAACAGAACCTCAAGTGCACTTTCTGTTTCGACAACCTATCAAAGAGATCACAATTCTAATACCTTCTTGAGCTCAATGGATCAATAAAGGGATACAGAAAGAAAATTGTAGAAGAGAGAAGATTGATCTAGGAAGGAGTAGAAAAAGGTTGAGAGAGATTAGAGAGCAAAGATGCTTTCATTGGTATAATTTTATTGAATGTCAATTACTAGCCGTTATCTGTCTGCTATATAACAGAGGTACTAATACCTTGCACAACATGAAGGAATTGCCAGATACAGATGGGCTGAATTGATAAACCTAAATGGGCTAAAGCAAAACCACTAGACTGTACTCAAATGGAACAACAAAAGGCCCATATATTTGGCTTGCATCAAGATACAGAGGTTTGAGTTGAGAAGGATGCACTCACTTACCTTGCTACTCGAAAACAACACAGATACATTTAAAGCTCTTGGTTATAAGGGAAAAATATTAATATTGGATTATTGGGATCGCCTAATTAGGGTTTCATATTTATTAGTTTAGAGTTTCCTATTTATCGTTCTAGGGTTGATGCAACCCTTTCAAGCAAGGTGTAGAAAAAAAAGAAATGGAAGAAACGTAGTGCTCAATGGCTCAATAAAGGGATAGAGAAAGATGAAGATTTTAAAAGAGAGAAGATTGATCAGGGAAGGAGTAGAAGGTTTAGAGAGAAATAGAGTCAGAGAGAGCGATTGAGAGGGAGAGAGATTAGAGAGTGAAGATAATTTTCATTGATTATTATAAAATGTCATTTACAAGCCATCATCTGCTATATAAAACAGCAGCAATAACACCCATCACAACATGAAGGTATTACAAGATACAAATGAGCTAAAATGAGACACTAAATGGGTTAGACCAAAACCACTAGACTGGACTCAAATGAAACAATAAACGGCCCATATAATTGGCCTGCATCAGATCTCCAGATTTGGATTTGAGAATGTCAAAGTATGGGGTTTTTAACTTCTATTTATTTATGTTTTTTTCAGACGAGGAAAGTGCACTAAAGAAGAACAAGTAAAGGAGCATTAGACATAATATATTTCTTCTTTTTTCTTGGTCAAACAATGCGCATTCTAGATGCTAGTGCTTATGTTTTGGGTAAATAATACATAGTTCAGATTAACAAGTAAAGGAAGTCTAATACAAACTCACGTCCAAGGCATAGTAAAGAAGATGTGGAGTGGAACACCAAGAGCTTCAGCAATGTGTGCATGTCCTGCCACCCAGAGCACAAATTAAATTTTGACCCACAGTATAGAGTAATGAAATATGTTCCTTATCAAAGATAAACAAATTAACTTATTTCGATTCAAGCTCAAATACGAGTGCATATGCCATTATGTCCAAAAATACTTTATTTTAGTGTAGAAACAACACAAGAAGATGAGCAAAAAGAATGAGCTTGAAATAACTTTTAGCATCTTAACTTTGGACATCCAGAACTAATTCAAAAGGTACTTCCTAAACTAAAGGCACAAGTTTAAAACTGGACCCTCATTAAGTTTATCATAATTACTACTTCTAAAATCTCTATACATGAATTTGCCCTTCTAAAATTATTCGATTCCATTGCTCTATTGTCTCTAGTTGCAAAGAACATTATCCTGACTAGAAAGTTCATGGAGGAGTTGATATTTAAGCAATTATGTTTCTGGTTAGATTTTAATGTCTGGAGAATAGGAAAAGACAGCCACTAAAGAGCAAAATGTATACTTTTAGCATATGAATTTTGGCTTTCCAGAACTAATTCTTGCTAGATTAAAGACACAAATTCTAAATTAGACTCCGAAAAAGTACATCATAATTACTACTTTCTAAACTACAACATAAAGATGGCCTAATTGGATGTTGAACATGGCAAAACAATCAACCAGTAGTTCTCCCTGAGAACTCACCATAAGCAGGAGGGTTTGCGATAATTGCCTGAGCTCTGAAAGAAGCACCAGTTTCTAAATCTGGCTCTGTGCAAGCTGGAAGAAGAGATTCAATTATGGCCTTCAACTGCTTTCTTTGTATCGATATTTCTCCTGGCCCAGAGGGAATGAAACCTTTATTTCTGGCCATATCTACAAATGGAAAACAATCATTTGGAAGGGAAATACGAAGGAAGGAAAACAATATTTTGCTGATATCAAACATAGGGGAAGTCAAATACAAGCGGCATATTAAATGTTAGTGAGAATTCGTGGAGATTCATATCTTGATTTGTAGCTCAGGTGATAATAATGACATAATGACTGAGAAAGCATCATCAACTTTCTCCAGTAAATATATTTTTAATTTTTTACCACTAATTTGATGTCAAAATAAAATATGAGATTAAACAGAGTATGTCATAATCAAATTGAAGTGTTGTGAAAATTTAACATAGAAAGCAATTTTACATTAGGGACCTCTTACATCCTGCCAAAACCCGAGGATCTCCGCCCAAAGGATAAAAGTCTACGCCAGCTGACCTTACAAAAGAACTAAAATTCGCATGAGTTGCCAGCCTAACATGATGACCGAACTCCTGCAAACAAACGTAGAATCATTTCCAGACCAACCAAATAATAAGACATACTGTGACAAAGTACTTCCTAATTCTAAAACAGGATTCGCATGAGTTGCTAATGCATGAATTTGACAGAATGCTGACAGCGCAATGAATTTTAAATATTTCAGATCAACAATAAGAATACATTTGTAAATAGTGAAAAGCTTTGGCAATGACACTGCCCTGCTGGTCATCAAATATGAGATGCAGAGAATAGTGTCAGAAAATCAGGGATGGCATGAACTCACAAATACAAGTAATCTCCATACCGTCCTAGTTTCTGACAATTACTGGGTCATCTAACCCACTCATGAAATGTTCCATACATTATACAAATTATTCAGCAAGTAGGGATAAGGTTTTGGAAGTACATTACACAAATGGAATCTTAACTGAATGTAAATAGATAGCATGTGATTGAGAAAGACAGAGTAAAGCAACTACTTTAATGTTGCCTAATATTTTATTCCACTATTGTGGAAGTGTGGTTTTTGAAGTACATACTATAATTTTTTTGTGGAAATGGATACTTGAGTTTGGTAACTTCTTCAAATGGGAAGGCCTAAAGAAGATGGGGTTTAAGAGGATTTTGAAATGGAGAACAACACCTATCAAGTCCATACACTATTGGAATAGCTCTTCAATCAGGAAGACAATAAGGGAATTGTTTCATGTGAGGGCATCACGTTGCAAATGCCAAATTTTAGTATTCAATGCAACAAGCATATTTTGAATTTGACAAGAAACTATTGGTGAACAAATGTAATATCTAGGAATAGGAGGTACAAAGAAAACAATGATGAAACTCAAGCATGTCATCAATTCACCGCGCCAACTTCTAAGTTGTTTCCATTAAGTAAGAACAGGATTAATTATAGGTTGGTTAAGAGTGGATACAAGGTGGTGCTAATTTACAACTAGTCAAGACTTTTCTACAATAATACCTCGAATCTGGGATATTGGATTCAAGAAATTCAGGGCTCTGGGCACCAGTTTGGCCTTGATTTTACAACCGCCATCAAGAAAAACCTAAGGAAATACTTCTCCATTACCTTAAAGATAGGCCAACAAACTTGACAGCATTAGAAATACAGCCCACAGACACCCCATAAAAATAAAAAATAAAAAAACTAGAGAGGGAGAGAGATTTAAACCCTAGAAGCATACTAATTTGGAACAGATACATTATGACAAAACAGCTATGAAACACCAATTCACCATTATCGTGAAGAATCCTAGCATTTATTGATACATTTAACTTTAAAATAATTCGAACTAAAAATTCATACAAATTATTTGATATGAAATGTATACTTCCAATTTTAAAAAAATAGCATGTCTTGACGGATTGTGTTCTATGTTTTTCTGAAAATAAATAATTGAAGAGTCTGTATTGTATTCCCTATCTTTGTGTGTCCAATTTTTTTTTTTTTTTTGAGGTGTATGTGTCCAAATTAATGCTTTACAGCAACATTGATCAGTTAAATGAAAACAGATTTCTTGTCGTAACATGTAAATATGTAAAACATGCCTGAAGTCTTTTTGCAATAGCCAGGAAAGGTTGTACATCTCCTCTTGTCCCAACCACAAGCATGGCAATTTTCAACCTTGGGACCGATTTTTTGGGTTCAAAACAGGTATCCTCAAGATTGATAGGTGGCCCTTCAACACTGTGTAGCTCTAACAATTCTGAAGCAACAGGTGCACTTCTAGCAATGTCAACTTCTACTGTTCCATCATTTTGTATCTTCACTAGGTTCACAATTAGTTCCTTCTGAGAACAAACAACATAATAAATCATAATCAACAAAGTTTCACATGCACCAGTAGAACATCAACTAAAGCAAATATAATGTTCCTAGATAAGCTAGTTTTCCAATATATAAAAAGAAAGGATGCTTATGTCGTGTTTTTTCTTTTTCTTTCTTTTAGTGTCTCGAATAGACTTCATGAGCAAGTACACGGACAAAAACTTGCAGTCACAAACACATAAATATGGCATTTACCTTCTCACGCTCTGACAGCCTATCCAATATTAACTCATGCCTTCTAGTATCCCTCTTCTCTGTCATGGATCTAGGAAATGCTATCTCATTGCTGTCAATTAGTAGATTTCTGTGGGGATCAAGAGGTGCGGTATCACAATGATCCAAGACTACAAGAACATGGAATTTGATATCAGTGAACATATCAAAAACATTTGAGAAGAAAGGAACTAAGTATATACCCAAACCATTTAGCCATAGATTTGAGATTAAATATCTTCACCTGTCTCCTTGTTAAAATTTGACATTCAGTCAATAGTTCATAAACATACAATAAGGATGTGAATTACAGATGTTACTTCACTGATAAAGGTCAAAAACCACCCCTATAGAAAAATTGAACTTGTGGTCTTTACTGACGTAGAAAAAACATATGATAAGGTTCCTAGATAATATTTATGGTGCATACTAAAGAGAAATGGGGTAAATCTTAACTATGTTTAATTAGGACTAGTGGGGAAGTCTTGAGAAATGTTTCCATTACAATAGAATTGCATAAAGAATCAGCTCTAATTCTTTCTTTATTGCCTTGATCATTGATGAGCTCAC
Organism: Pelargonium nanum; assembly: GCA_036897485.1. Classification (NCBI taxonomy): domain Eukaryota; kingdom Viridiplantae; phylum Streptophyta; class Magnoliopsida; order Geraniales; family Geraniaceae; genus Pelargonium; species Pelargonium nanum. The sequence goes on along the minus strand of JAYMTF010002921.1, from coordinate 2,288 downwards.
AAGACCTCTTCAAGATGAGGTCATTTGGTGATGTTGTTTGCAGATGGTATTCTCTTACTTGATGAGAGTAGATTAGAGGTTAATGTCGCATTATATAGAAAGAGAGATGTGTTAAAATAAAAGGATTTGTGATAAGTAGAATGAAAATTTAATGCGTGGAATGTAGTTTTAGCAAGAATAGGGGATCAGTAGTGGTTCAATTACGTTAGAAAATAACTAAATTACTATAAGCCATGTTAGGTGTTGGAATCATGATTCAGAAAGACAGAGAAAAGGATTAATGGGGTGTGGTTTAAGTGGAAGAGGGCTTTAGGAGTTCTTTTTTTTCCAGTTAAAAGGATGTTAGCCAGATGGCCCAGAAATGCTTTTTTCCACTAAATGATGAGCTCCGAAAAGGTTGCAAGGCCCTCAGATTGGGGTAATATGTGAGAATGGTTAGGTAGAGTTGTAGTAACCCAAGGAAGGGTGAGATTAGGAAGAAGGCTACACGAGGAAAGGTTAGACTAGTTGCAACTGAAGATAAGATGAGAAAAAATTGTATAAGAGGGTTTGGACATGTATAGGATAGAGAGATCAGTTACTCCGTGAAAAAAATTGTGAGAATCCAGTTAAGCCAAAGTTAACATGGAAAGTAATAGCAATGAAAAACACGAGCAAACTAGACCTAGCGGACGAGATATCAGTCAATATGATGGAGTAAAAAAGAACATGCGCAGTGGATCATAAGTGTCACTTCAATCAGAGGGACATTTGATCAATACAGAAAACTCAATCATCCGCTACAATTAAAACTTAACTACTTTGTGCTAAATTGGCAACAATCATGATGAACATTTCATACAAATAGTTAATAACAAAGAGAATACGATGTTCTACTACTGAGTTGCTATATTGTTTTTCTTGATCAGTTTAATCAAACTCAAAAGTAACTTAAGGTTGTCAAATCTCAAGGACTAACCTCTTGGTGGTGAAGAACTGGGACTACATCCTTTAGAGGAGGAAGCCACTGAACTAGTATTGCGATCCTCAGCATCTTGAGATGATCCTGCTCCCAATTGTTCATCCACAGCCGCGCCCAGTTCTTGTTTGCCGCGAACACCTTCCTCTCCTAATTGTTTCGAAGAATGTACAACCCCATTACTCCCCATCTCATCAAATCACCACCAGATCTCCCAATATTCAAATTCACACAACTGTAGAACAATTCAAGCAACTCGAAACCCTTAAACAAATCTCAGTAACCCAATTCCCAAAAAGTCAAACAGGTAGCAAATAAAACTCCAAGAAACACACAAAAGACAAGAAAAAGAAAACCCAGAAACCTTCCACAACAGTGTCAAAAGCACAAAGTCCCCTGAAGTGAAATTGGAGGAAGAATAGACCTGAAATTGAGAAAGGAAACAAGAAATTGAGAGGACGTCAACGTCCAAAAGAGTAGTAATAAGTAGAATCGAAAACAAACCAGTCAGTCAAAGGCCAACGAAGAGCAGACCGTTTGGTGGCAATGAACAGTAACCCTCAATGAAACCCAATACAAAATACAATATACATAAATAAAATTGCAACAATAATAGAATATATAAATATAATCAAATAACCTCCTTGGCTCCTTCCAATTCGCAGCAGCAATGGAATCGAAAAAGACAGAAGCGGGTCTTCAAATAGAAACTGGCACGAAGCTTCACTCTCCTAAAAGGATTTCTTCTTTTTTCCAACAGTTTTAACTTTTAATTCACAACCAATTGGAAATCAATGGGAACGTGTTTTGTGCTTCAGCTCCTTAGATTCCAGCAGAATGACAGTTGGGCTTGGGCACATATTTAATATTTTGGTCTCAAAGCAAATAATTATTGTTTTATAATTGTAGATTAAACATTACAAATATGAAATAGTCTATCCAAGCCTGACATAGAACACGACGGCCTAGCTGAAACATAAGCCGCCTGATTCCCAGACTTACTAACAAAACCAAAATCTATACTAGTTTTATGCTCAACAAGATTCAAGATATCACCCACAATCAAACCGAAAGCACTGGTTTTATCTTCCCCTTTGATCTGCACAACTTCTACGACTTGAGATGTATCAAAGCCCGCCACAAAACCACTTCCAACAAGGGAAGGCAAAACAAAACTTTTAACACGGGAAGACAAAACTAAACTTCCAACAAGGGAAGACAGACCGCAAACTAAACAAATTAAGACATAAAAACATGAAAAGAACTAATTTATCCGTAGTAAACATACTCTCACAAACTAGCCAATAATGAAGGCGAAGATGATCAAACG